>RXID01014786.1:0-112393 GCA_005019695.1 Trichopus zeylanicus subsp. travancoricus | reverse complement strand
CTCCTACTACCACCACGACGACTATTACGACCGCTACTACTGTAGCTACCACTATTACTACTACTGCAGCAGCCACTACTCCTACTACTACAACTGCTATTGCTAATGTTGCTGCTATTGCTACTACTAATACTACTACAATTACTACTACTACTACTATTACTACTACAACTACTACTTCTACTGCAATTACTACTACTACTACTACTACTTCTACTACAATTACTACTACTACTACTACTACTACTACTACTACTAATACTAATAGTACTACTACCGCTGTTGCAACGACTACTACTCCTACTTCTATTACTACTATGCTGCTACTACTACTGCTGCTACTATTACTTCTACTACTATTACTCTTGCTACTACAACTACAATTCCCACTACAACTTTTGCTAGTAGTACAACTACAACAACTACTACTACTATATCTACTACTACTACTACGACTACAACAACTACTACTCCTACTGTAGCTACTACTATTGTAGCGAAAACATCTACTACTACTACTACTACTCCTACTTCTAATACTACAACTACTAAGGCTACTACTACTGGTACTACTACAACAACAACTACTACTACTACTCCTGCTGCTACTACTAAAACTGCTATTGCTACGGCTACTACAACAACTACTACAACTACTACTACTGCTACTACTGCTACTACAATTGCTTCTACTACAACGACCACTACAACTACTACGACTATTGCTTTCACAACTACACTACTACTACAAGAACTACTACTGCTACTCATGCTACTACTACTACTAGTGCTAATACTACTAATACTACTGCTGCTACTGTTGCTAGTACAACTACTACTTCTGCTACAACTACTATGACTATTATTACGACAGGTACTACTACGACTATTACTACAACTGCTTCTAGTACAACTATTTTTTCTACTACTGCTGTGACTACTACAACGACTACTACTGGTACTACTTCTACTACTACTACTACGGCTACTACTGCTGCTGTTGCTACTGCTACTACTACTCCTTTTGCTACTACTACAACTCTTCGTCCTACTATTACTACATCTACTACTATTGCTACTACTACTACAACTACTACTACTTCTAATACTGCTACTATATTGCTACTACAACTACTGCTACTACTACTATTGCTATTACTACTACTACTGCTGCTACTACTACTCCAACTACTACTACTATGACCACTGCTCCTACAACTACACTACTACTACAACTACAACTACTGGTACTACTACTGTAGCTACGCCTACTAAAACTACAACTATTATTACTACTATTACTTCTACAACAACAACAACAACAACTACTACTACTACTACTACTACTACTATGCTACAACAAATACGACAACAACAACAGCAACAACAACAACAACTACTACTGCTACTATGAGAACTACTACTTCAACTACGTCAACTGCTACAACTCTACTTTTGCAACTACACTGCTACTACAACTACTACTGCTGCTGCTACTGCTGCTACAACTTCTACTACTACTACTTCTACTATAACTACTACTCCTACTATAACTAGTACTACTACTACTACCTCCACTACAACTGCTACAGCTACTATTATCACTAGTACTACTATCACTACTACAGCCACTGCTACTACTACAACTGTTACTTCTACTACTACTGTGCCTACTACAACAACAACTACTACTGCTATTGCTACTACTACTACTACAACTACTATTGATGCTACGACTACTAATACTACTACTGCTGCTGCTACTATTGCAACTGCTACTCCTACTACATTTTTTACTACTACTCTTTGCGCTACAACTACTACTGTTGCAGCTACTACTCCTGCTAGAATTACTGCTACTACTACATTACTATTGCTAGTACTACTACTACTACTACTGTTACTATAACTTATGATATTACTACAACTATTGCTACTACTTCACCTACTGCAACTACTACTACTACTACTGCTGCTGCTGTCGCTACAACTATTGCTACTACTTCTCCTAATAGGACTCATACTGCTAATAGTACTTTTATCACTTACTGCTATTGCTACAACTACCACTACTACTACTTCCACTACTACCACTATAATCACTGCTACTTCTACTGCTGCTGCTATTACTACTACCACTACAACTACTGCTAATATTATTTCTACAACTGCTAATACGACTTCGAATACAGCTACTACAACTACTGCTACAACTGCTGCTAATACTACTCCTGCTACTACTGCTACTACTGCAAGTATTATTATTACTACTACTACTACTATGACTACTGCTGCTGCTGCTGCTGCTGCAACAACTAGTACTACTACTACTACTGCTGCTGCTGCTGCTATTACTTCAACGACTACTAAAATAATTATTATTATTACTACTACTACTACTTCTACTTCTGCTGCTGCTAGTACTACTATTACTACTACTGCTGCTTCTACTAATACTATTCATACTACTGTTTGTTCTACTACTTTGGCTACTTCTATTACTACTACTACTAGTTCTACTACTACAACTACTGCTATGCTTACTAATACAATTGCTGCTATTACTACTACTTCTACTACTAGTATTACAACTACCACTAATCCTATAGCTA
Organism: Trichopus zeylanicus subsp. travancoricus; assembly: GCA_005019695.1. NCBI lineage: Eukaryota > Viridiplantae > Streptophyta > Magnoliopsida > Dioscoreales > Dioscoreaceae > Trichopus > Trichopus zeylanicus. Next base: position 109,781 of record RXID01014786.1, on the reverse strand, counting down.
CTACTACAACTACAACTTCTATTACTATTACTACTATACCACTTGCACTACTATTACTACTACTACTGCTACGACAACTACGACTAATGCTACAATTAAGTCTACTACTGCTACTACTTCTGCTACTACTACGACTGCTTCAATGGCTACTACTGCTACTACTATCACTATAACATCTACTAATCTTACTACTACAACGACAACAACTACCACTACTGCTCCAACTACTACTACAACAGCTACTATTGTAACTACTATTACTAATACTTCTACTACGACTAGTATGTCTACTACTGCTAATACTGCTACTCCTACTACTTTTCTCACTACTACTGCTTCTACCACCACTACGACTGTTGCGCGACTACTATTGCTACAATTGCTGCTGCTACTACTATTACTATTACTAGTTCTACTGCTACTGCTGTTACTACTACTACAACTTATTATATTGCTACAACTACTGCTATTGCTTCTCCTACTACAACTACTACTGCTACTACTACTACTACTAATGCTACTACTATTACAGTTACCTTTATTACTACTGCTATTACTACAACTGCTACTACTACTACTAAAATTACATCTACTTCTTCTACTGCTACTATTACTACTACCACTACCACTACCACTACTGCTACTACTATTTCTATAACTATTAATACAACCCTGACTACTACTATTGCTACTACGACTACAACAATTACTACTACTACTTCTGCTACTATTGCTACTATTCCAAGTATTACTATTACTACTACTGGTACTACTCCTATTGCTATTATTGCAAGTATTACTACTACTATTTGTACTACTACTAATACTTCTGCTACTGCTGCTACTTTTGCGGCTATTACTACTACTGCTGCTGCTGTTACTACTACCACTACTGCTGCTACTACGACTACTACAACTAGTCCTACTACTACACTACTACTAATGTCGCTGTTGCCACTATTACTACTGCTTCTACTGCTACTACACAACTACTACTATTGTAGATGCTACTAGAACTGATACTACTACAACAATTGCCACTACTACTGCTACTACTTCTGCTACTACTTCTAGTGCTGCTACGACCACTACAACTGATGCAAGTAAGAACCAATTCTACTACTACTACTGCCACTACTACTCTCACTACAACTAGTACTCCAACTAGTATTATAGTTAATGCTGCTACTACTACTACAACAACAACAACTACTACTACTACAACAACAATGACAACTACTACTACTACAACTATTCCTACTACTACCACTACTTTGACTACTGCTACTACTACTTCTTCTACTACGGGCTACTACTGCTACTACTACTACCACTACCATGACTGCTACGACTTCTACTACTATTGCCACTACAACTACTTCTACTACTACCACTACTGCTACAACTGCGACTACTGCAACTACTATCACAACTACTATTGCCGCTACTGCTACTATTGCTACTACTATTGCTACTGCTGCTACTACTCCTACTGCTATTGATACTGCCATGGTTGCTATTACTACTTCTTCCTGTACTGCAACTGCCACACCTACAACTGCGACTAGCAGTACCCCTACTACTTCTACTACTTCTACTATGACTATTGCTAGTACTATAGCTGCTACTACAATGGCTACTACTACAGCTGCTACTAAAACTACAAAAACTTCTGCTACCACTACAATAATTACTGCAACTACTACTACTACTATTTGTACTACTACTAGTAGCCCAACTACTATTACTACTGCTACAATGACTACTGCTACCACTACTACTCGTACTACTACTACTACTCCGGCTACTATAGCTACTACTACTACAACACCACTACTGCTGCTATTGCCACTACTACTACAATTGCATCTACTATTGCTACTACTACGATGACCACTAATGCTGCCGCTTTTATAACTACTATACTACTATTGCTACTACTAATGCTACTATTGCCACTACAACTAATTCTATGACAACTACAATTGTCGCGACTATTGCTACTACTACAGTGACTACTACTGTTGCTGTTCATACAACTACTAATACTACTATTGCGACTACTAATGCTACTACAACAACTACTACTACTGCTACTACTTCTACTATTATTGCTTCAGCTATTACTACTACTACTACTACGACTGCTACTACTCATAGGACTACTTCTACAACCCTGACTACTACTTCTGCTACTACTACTGCTGCCACTACTACTACTACAACTACTACCACCACTACCACTATTACTACAACTACTTCTACTACTACTACTATAACTACAACCACTACTACCACAACAACTACTACTACTACAACAACTATGACTACTATTCCTATTATGAATCCTACAACTACTAATGCTACAGCAACGACAGCTACTTCCACTATTATTACTATTACTAACACTACTACTATTACTATTTACTACTACTACTACTACTACTACTTCTTCTACTACGACTACTACAACCGTAACTACTACTATTGCTACTACTAATACAACTACTACTACTATTGCTAGTACTACTAGTACTACTAGTACTACTACTACTAATACACCAACTACGAAAACTACTATTATTAATAGTACTACTACAATTATTACTACTATTGCTATTATTATTACAACTACTGCTACTACTACTACTACTACTACTACTACTACTACTACTACTACTACTACTACTACTACAACTACTAGTAGTATTACAAATACCACTCCAACTACTACAATTACGAATACTTCGACTACCACTACTGCTCTTACTACTATTGCCACTACTACTACTATTACTACCTCTATTAGTACTACAACAACAACTACTACTACAACACCTAGTGTTACTGCTAAAATGACTATTACGACTACTACAACTGCAATTACTACAGCTACTACTACTTCTACTACTATTACTTTTGTTGTTGTTGCTACGGCTCCTACTCGTACTACTGTGACTACAACTTCTACTACTACTATTGCGACTACCACTACTCCTACTACTCATACTATGACTAATATTCCTACTACTACTGCTACTACTACTATATTACTACTACTACTACTACTACTACTTCTACTCGAACTACTACTACTATTACTATTACTACTACTAATACTACTGCTGCTGCTACTACCACTACTACTACTTCCGATTGCAACTCCTGCTACTCATACTTCTGCTATTACTTCTACTAATACTACTATTACTCCTACGACTGCTACTACTACTCCTACTGGTACAACAACCACTCCTACTACTATTACTACTACTACTCCTACTAGTACAACAATTACTCCTACTACTCTTACTACTACTACTCCTAGTGCTATTATTACTGCTACTACTACTACAACAACAACTAGAACTACTGCCACTACTGCTGCTGCTACTACTGCAGCTACTACTAGTACAACAACAACTACTACTGCTGTTACTACTGCAACTATGACTATTGCAACTACTATTGCTACTACTACCACCACGGCAACTACTGGTTCTACTTCTACAACTACTACTACTACACCTACACCTACAACTACTACTACTACTGCTTCCTATACTATTACTACTACTACTACTTCTTCTTCTTCTACTATGACTATTGCAGCTGCTACTACTGCTATGACTACTACTATTACTACTATTGCTACTACTATGAGTACTACTACAACTACTACAATTAATAGTACTACAAATGCAACTACTACTAATACTACTACTATTACTACTACTACTACAACTACTACAAGTCTTACCATTACTAATACCAATACTACTGCTACTACTACTACTACTATGACTACTACTGCTACTAATGCTGCTACTATTAAAACTATTAATGGCACTGCTACACTTACTACTCCAACTACTACTACTACTACTATCGCTAATACTACTACTTCTACTACTACTACTACTACTACTCCCACTTCTACTACTACTACTGCCACTACTTCTTCTACTACAACTAGTACTACTACTACTTCTACTGCTGCTGCAACTACAATCGCTAATACAATTACTTCTACTTCTACTACTGCAACACCAACTACTTTTGCAACCACTACTTCTATTTTTGTTGCTACAAATTCTACTGCTACTAATACCACTACTGCTATAGCTGCCACTACAACTACTACGACTAGTACTACTGCTTCTACTACTACCACTACTACTACTTCTACCCATACGTCTGCTGCTGCTACTACTGCTACTACTGCTACAATTGCTACTACAACAACTATTGCTACTATGGCTTCTACTGGTGCAACTACTACTACCACTACTACTGCAACTACTGCTACTACTAATCCAACTGTGAATACTACAACTAATACTGCAAGTATTACTACTAATTTTGCTAATAGTACTATTACTACTGCTACTACTATTACTACTACTGCTACTATTGCTATAGCGACTGTGACTACTCCCACAACTACTATAACTGCTACTATTGCTTCTACTACTACTATAATTATAACTACCAGTACTACTAGGACAATTACTACTGCTACTGCAACTATTAATTTTGCTACTACAACTACTATTACTAATACTGCTACTTTTACTGCTACTATTACTACTATTGCTACTACTACTGCTACTACTATTGCTACTACATCTACTACAGCTACTACTACTACTTCCGCTGCTATGGCTACTACTTCTACGACTATTTCTACTACTACTACAACTAGAGCTACAACAACATCTGCTTCTGCTACTGTTATTCCTACTACTACTACTATAACACCAATACTTTGCTATTATTGCCGCTGCTACAAGTGCCACTACAACAATAGTTGCTGCTACTATTGCTACTACCACTGTACATGCTCTTACAACTACTATTGCTACTGCTGCCATTGCAACTACTACAACTACTACTACTACACCGACTACTACTACTATTACAATGAGTATTACTACTACTACCTCTGCAACAACAATAATAACTTCTTCTACTACTACTACTAGTACTACTGCTGCTGTTGCTGCCGCTACTACAACTGCTGCTACTACAACCACAACTACAACTATTACAACTACAACAACAACAACAACAACAACTACTACTACTACTACTGTTGTTGCTACTACTACTACTTCTATTACTACTACTCTTGCAACTACTACTATTATTACGACTACAACTACAATTATTACAAATACTAATATTATTACTACTACTACTACTCCTCCTCCTAGTACTACTACTCCTCATCCTCCTACTACTACTATTGCTGCTGCTGCTACTATTTCTACTACTTCTACTACTCCTATGACAACTACTATTACTACAACTACCACTGCTATCGCTGTCGCTGCTACTCCTATTACTACTCCTAATACTCCTACCACAACTCATACTACTACTACGACCACTATTACTACTGCTACTACTGCTGCCACCACTAATACTATTACTATTACTACTACAACAATAACTACTACTGCTGCTACAACAACAACTACTACTACTACTCCGACTCCTGCTCCGATTACTATTCCTACTACTACTACTATTTTTGCTACCACTTCTACTACAACAACTACTACTAATACTACTACCACTAGAACAACTACGAGTACTCCCACTCCTCCTACTACAATAACAACCAACACTACTACATCTGCTGCTATGTCCACTACTTCTACTACTATTTCTACTACTACTACAACTAGAGCTACAACAACATCTGCTTTGACTTCTATTACTCCTACTACTACTACTATAACACCAATATCTCTGCTGTTATTGCCGCTACTACAAGTGCTACTACAACCACAGTTGCTGCTACTACCGCTACTACCACTGCAGATGCTCTTACAACTACTATTGCTACTGCTGCCATTGCAACTACTATAACTACTACTACTACACCGACTATTACTACTATTACAATGAGTATTACTACTACTACCTCTGCAACAACAACAATAACTTCTTCTACCACTGCTACTAGTACTACTGCTGCTGCTGCTGCCGCTACTACAACTGCTACTACTACTACTACAACTACAACTACTACAACTACTACAACAACAACTACTACTAGTGCTGCTGCTGCTACTACTACTACTACTACTACTTCTATTACTATTACTCTTGCTATTACTACTAGCACTACTACTGCAACTACAATTATTACAAATACTGATATTATTATTACTACTACTGCTACTACTCCTAGTACTACTCTTCCTCCTCCTCCTCCTCCTCCTCCTACTACTACTACTACTGCTGTTGCTACTATTTCTGCTACTTCTAGTGCTACTACTTCTACTACTCCTACTACAACTACTATTATTGCCACTACTACTATTGTCGCTGCCGCTACTACTCCTACTACTCCTACCACAACTCATACTACTACTACAACCACTATTACTACTGCTACTACTCCTGCCACCACTAATACTATTACTATTACTACTACAGCAACAACTACCACTACGGCTACAACAACAACTACTACTACTACTACGACTCCTGCTCTGATTACTATTCCTACTACTACTACTATTATTGCTACCAATTTTACTACAACAACTACTACTAATACTACTACTACTAGAACAACTATGAGTACTCCCAATCCTACTACTATAATAACAACAACAACTACTACTACATCTACAACTATTAATCCTAATACTCCTATTACTACTGCTACTACTACTACAATTTCTACAACTACGGCTATTACAAACAATACTATCACTACTACTATTAATCCTAGTAGTCCTACTACTACATCTACTACAACTACTCCTAACGCTCCTACTACTATGACGATAACTACTACTAATACTTCTACTACTACAACTACTACTAGCAATCTTACAACTACTACTACTACTGCAGCTACAACTACAACTGCGATTACTGCCACTGCTAGAAAAACTAATACAAATACTACTACTACTCTATTACTACTACTAGTAGTACTACTCCTACTAAAACTATTACTACTACAATAACAACTACTAGTACTACTACTACTACTGCAACAACTAGTACTACTACTGCTGCGACTACTACTACTACTACTCCTACTCCTAATACTACTACTACTAGTGTTGTTCTTGCTGCTACTACACTGCTGCTACTTCTACTTCTACTACTACTACTACTACTATTACTACTACTATTACTACTACTACTTCTATTACTTCTACTACTACCTCTATTACTACAGCTACTACTAATGCTACCACAACTACTATTGCTACCACTACTACTTTTACAAAAACTACTACTTTTTCTACTACAATTATTGCTACTATTACGACTACTACAACAACTACTACTACTGTTACTACTGTTGATGCTGCTGCAGGTGCTACTACAACTCCAACTACTACTGCTAATACAGTTGCCAGTACTACTACTACTATTACTACTATTGCTGCCACTACTACTACTATTATTATTACTACTACTACTATCACTACAACTACTACTACTACTTGTACTACTACTAGTACTACTACAACTACTATTGCTACTACTACTGTTGCTATTCCGACTATCGCTGCTACTGCTACTACTACTATGACTACTACGACTACTACTAAAACAACTATAACTCCTACTACTACTATTATCACTACTACTGCTACTACTACTACTTCTGCTACTTCTACTACTGCTACGGCCACAGCTGCTACTACTATTACTAGTACTCCTACTAGTACTTCTACTACTATTACTGTGACAATCGCTGGTACTTCTATTGCTACTCCTACTACTACCACTACTACTCCTACTCCTACTCCTACTCCTACACCTATTCGTACTACTACTACTACTAATACTACTACTACTACTACTACTACTACTACTACTACTATTACTACTACAACTACTACTACTACTACTACTATTACTACTGCTTCTAGTACTGTTGCTACTGCTACCACTACTACTGCTGTTACTACTATTACTACTGCTACTACTACTATTACAACTTCAATTAATACAACAACTACTACTAATACTTCTACAATTACTATTGCTACAACAATTTGTACCATTACTACTACTACTACTACTACTACTATTACTTCTACAACTACTTCAACTACTACTCCTACGATTAGTACAACTACTACTACAAGTCCTACGAGTACGACTACTCTTACTGCTACTACTGCAACAACAACAACAATAATTGCTACGACTACTACTTTTACAACAACCACTACTACTAATGCTACTACTACTTCTACTACCACTACTACTATTACAACTACCACTCCAATTACAACTACTACTGCTACTACTACAACAATAATAACTATTAATACTGCAACTATACTACTCCCACTACTTTGACTATTATTCCGACTACAACTACAATTACAACTCTAACCACTATTGCTACTACTACTAGTACAATTACAACACCTAACACTACTACTACAACTACTACTACTACCACTACTCCTCTGACTACTACTACTTCTTTGGCTACTACTACTGTAACCGCTACTAGTGCTACAACTACTACTACTACTACTAATACAGCCACTGCGGCTACTACAACTTCTTCTGCTTTTGCTACCACTTCTACCACTTGTCATACTACTATTAGTATTGCTACCACCTCTGCTACTACTACAACTGCTACTCCTACTAATACTAAAGTTGCTGCTACTAACACTGCTACTAGTAATATTGCTACTATGACTATTAATACTGCTGCTACTTCTAGTACTAGTACTAGTTCTTCTTCTATAACTATTACGGCTACTACTACTACGACTGCTACATCTATTACTGCTACTTCGGCTACTATAGCTACTACTGCTACTACAGGTCTCGCTACAACGACAGCTACTTCTGCTACTAAAGCTACTACTATTACTACTATAACTACTGCTGCTGCTACTGCTACTACAACAACTACAACTAATAGTACAACTGCCATAACTACTATTACTTTTGCAACTAATGCTACTTTAGCCATTAATGCTACTAGTTCTACTGCTAAACTACTACTACTACCACTACTACTACTATTACTGCTACACGACAAATTCTACTACTGCTACCAATACTACTACTACTACTAATAATAATACTATTGGCACTACTACTATTACTTCTACTAATACTATTGGTACTACTACTACTACAACAACTACTATAACTATTCCTGCTACTAGTGTTACTACAACCACCACTACTACTACTACTACTACTTCCACTACAAATACTACTACTACTACTATTGCAATTATTGCTAGTACTACTAATCCCACTACATCTACTACTACCACTTTTTCTTCTACCAATACCACTACTAATCCTACTACTACTACTACTACTACTACTACTGTTGTTGTTGTTGTTGTTGCTACTACTACTACTACTACTACTACTACTACTACTACTACTACTACTACTACTACTACTACTACTTCCGCTACTACTACTGCTGCTAGTACTATCGCTGCTACTACTACTATAACTACTGCTCCTCCTATTGCTACAACAACTACTACAACTACTACTACAACTTTTACTTCTACTACTAGTACTACTTCTGCAACTACTGCTATTACTACTACCACTACTACACCTACTAGTACTACTGCCACGACAGCTGCTCCTACTGCTACTACTAATGCAACTACTACTACCTCTACTGCTACTACTACTACTCCAACTGCTACTAGTGCTACTAGTGCTATTACTACTACGATAACTACTTCTAGTACTACTACTACTACTGCTGCTGCTATTACTTCTACTACTATTGCTATTACAGCTACAACTGCTGCAGCTACTGCTACTACAATTGCTACTATTACAGTTGCAGCTACTACTACGACAACTACTAATGCAGCTACTAATACTACTACTTCTCCTCCTACTACTACAACTGCTACAACTATCAGTACGATATCCACAGCTACTACAACTTTTACGACTACTACTACTACTTTCGCCACTACGACTACTACCAGGATTAGTACTACTACTTCTGCTACTACTTTGACTACACCTACTATCACTACTACTACTGTTGCTACTTCCACCACTACTGCTTCTACTACTACTATAGCTAATACTACTACAACTGCTCCAACAACTACTACTACTATTATTACTACTATTGCTATTATTACTACTACTCTGCTACTACTACTATTGCTACTGCTACTGCTACTAACACTACAGCTGCCACTACTACTACTGCGACAACTTGCATTACTACTTCTACTATAACCATCACTACAACTACAACTACTACTGCTAGGACTATGACTTTTGCTACTACTATTGCTACTACTACAACTACTATTCCTACTACTTCTATAATTGCTATTGCTGCTACAACTACTAATACTACTACTACTACTACTACTACTACTACTACTACTGCTACAACAACCCCCACGACAACTACTACTACTACTACTACTACTACTACTATAACTACTACGACAGCTATAACAACAACTACTACTACTATAACTACTACGACTACTTCTAAGACTATTGCTATTGCTATTGCTACTACAACTATAACTACTATTACTACTACTACTACTATTCCTACTACTACTACTAATACTTCTACCTCTACTATTGCTGCTATTACTACTACTACTGTTGCTACTACTAATACTGCTCCAACTACTACTATTATTGCTACTAGAACTCCCACTCCCACTGCTTCTACGAAAACAGCTACTACTTCTCCTACTAATATGACTACAACTACCACAACTACTGCAGCTCCTGCTACTACTACTACTACTACCTCAACTCGTACTACTAATACTCTAATTACTACTACTTCTACTACTACTACTACTATTGTTACTCCTACTACTATTGCTATAGCTTCAACTACTATTACTACTTCCGTTGCTAATTTGACTACTAATTCTGCTGCTACTATTGCGACTACTTTTACTGCAACTACTGCTAGTACTGCTACTACTACAACTACTGCAACTTGTTCTATAATTGCAACTTCTAGTACAACTACTACGACTTCTACTTTAACTACTGCTACTGATTTTACTACTACTTCACCTACTACTACCACGGCTACTACTACTGCTACTACTACTGCTGCCACTACTACTACTGCTGCTGCTACTGCTACTATTACTACGACTACTACTACTACAGATGCTACTATTACTACTTCTACTACAACTACAACTTCTCCCACTACTACTTCTGCTACTACTACTACCACTACTACCACTATTACTATAGCTGCTACTACTATTGCTGCTACTACTACTACTACTCCTTCTACTACTACTTCTGCTACTAAAACTCCTACTACCGGTACTACTATGGCTACTTCTGTTGCTGCGACTTCTATTACTTTGACTACTGATACTACTACTCCTACTACTACTACAACAATTTTTTGCTACTACTGCTACTTCTACTACTATTTCAACTACTACAACTGCTTCTACTACTACTATCAGTGCTACTACTACTGCACTTACTACTACTGTTACAACAACAACTACTACTATGGTAACTAATACTCCTGCTACTACTACTACCACTACTACTGCTACAACTACTACCACTACTAATACTGCTACTACTACTACAATATTGACTACTATTACTACTATAATAATTACTACTACTACTACGACAACTGCTACATAAATACTAATATTGTTGTTGCAGCTATTACTACTACTACTATAATTGCTGCTACTACTATTACTACCACTAAGACTACTACTACTACAACTACAACAACAACTACAACTACTACTATCACAGCGACTACAACTGATACTATTGTTGTTGCTACAACTACTTCTACTGGCAGTATTGCTGCTATTACTACAACTCATACTGTGACTACAAGTACAGCTATAGCAACTACTACTACTACTGCTACTTCTACTACTACTATCTCTTATATTGCTACTACTACTACTACAACTGGTACTACCACTACTGGTACTATCGCCGCTACTACTACTACAACTCCTACTACTACTAATACTAGTACTAGTACTACTGCAACTTCTACTTCTACTACTACTACTGGTACTACCCCTACTGCTACTAATACTACTACTAGTACTACTACTACTTCTACTTCGACTACTACTACTTCTTCTACTTCTTCTTCTTCTACTACCACCACTACTACTGGTACTACTCTTGCAACTTGTACAATTGCTCCTATTAGTACTGCGACTACTACTACGCCTATTACTTCTACTAATACTACTTTTGCTATCACTACTTCTACTTCTACGACTACCGCTACTGCTACTAATACTAACACTAGTAGTACTGCTACTTCCACTTCTGCTACTACTACTACTGCTACTACTACTTCTGCTACAACTACTATTGTTATGGGTACTACTACTAGTACTACCACTACTTCTGCGATTACTTCTGGTACTACTACTACTACTATTACTACTACTACAACTACTACAACAACTACAACTACAACTGCAACTCCTGCAACTACTACTAATAATAATAACACTACAACTACTACACCACTACTACTGCACCACTACTACTACTACCACTACTACAACAATAACTACTTCTACTGCTACTACTGCTACTGCTATTCCTACAACTACTCCTACTACAACAACTACACTACTACTGGTACTAATCCTGCTTCTATAGCTTTTGCTCCTACATCTACTACTACTACTCCTACTACTGCCACAACTACTACTACTGCCATAACAACTACTACTAAAGCTATGCCTACTACAACTATAGCTACTACTGCTGCTGCTACTACTGCAACTGATACTATTGCTACTACTACTACTACTGTCGTAACTGTTACTGCTACTACTACAACCACTACTACTACTACAATTGCTGCCATTATTACTATTGCTATTGCTACTACTACAACAACTACTTCCATACCTGATACTATTGCTACTACTACTACTGTTATTACTACTGCAATAACTACTAATACATCTACTGCTACAACTACCACTAATGCTGCTATTACTACTACTGCTACTACTACTGCTGCTAGTACTACTACAACTACTACTACTCCTACTGCTAGTCCTCTTACGACTAATGCTAATATGACTTCTCCAAATACTAATACAACTACCACTTCTACTACTGCTGTTGCTACTACTACTACTACTACAACAAAAAACTATTACTACTCCAACTATAGTGGCTACTACAACTATTGATACTACTACTACAACAACTACTGCGACTACTCCTACTACTTCGACAACAACTACTCTTACGACTTCAACTACAACTAATACAACTACTACAAGTACTACTACTATTGTACAACATACTACTACTGCTACAACCTACTCGACAACTACTATAGCTATTACTACTACTGCTATTGTTGTTGCTACCACTACTACTACTATTGCAACTACTACTATAATTGCTACTACCACTACTACTCCTCATACTACTATAACTGCTACAGCTAATACTATTATTACTACTACTACAACTACTAGTACTACTACTACACTACTACTGCTGGTACTACTTCTACTACTACTCCAACTGCTACTACGATGGCTACTACTACCACTAATACTACAATTGCTACTACTCCAACTACTATTGCAACTACTACAGTCCTAATACCCTACTACTACTACTACTACTACTACTACTACTCCTCCTCCTCGTCCCCCTCCTACTACTCCTACCACTACTACTCTTACTACTCCAACTACTACTAATACTACTACTAACACTGCTACTGCCTCTACAACATAATACTACTGCTGCTATTACTACTGCTACTACACGCCCTACTACAACTACTACTGCTTCAACTACTACAACAACTAATACTACTGCTACTGCCACTACTACTACTATAACTAATACTACTGCTACTACTACAACTACTGCTACTGCAACAACTAATACTACTGCTACTCCTACAAGAACTAATACTGCTGCTACTATTACTGCTACTACTACAACAACTAATACTACTGCTACTGCCACTGCTACTGCTACTGCTGCTACAACAACTAATACTACTGCTACTGCTACTGCTACTACTACAACTACTACTATTACAACAACAACTAGTACTACTACTATGACTACAACAACAACAACTACTATTATAATTAATACTACTACTACAACTAATACAATGATTACTACTACTACTGCCATTATAACCACAACTACTCCTTGCTACTACTACGATTGCCACTTCTGCAACAACTACTGTTACCATGACTGGTACTCTCAACAATGCTGCTGCCACTACTACTACACATACTACTATATTGCTACTACTGCTTCTACTACTGCCACTGCTACTACAATGGCTACTATTGCTGCAACAACAATAACAACAACAATAACAACTACTACTACTATTACGGCTACTATACTAGTAGTAGTAGTACTACTACTATTACTACTACTACAACTGATATAATTGCAACTGATACTACTACTACCGCAATTGCTACTGCTACTACTCTCACAAATGCTATTGCTACTACTGCTACTGCCGCTACTACTACCACTACTACAGCTACAGCTACTACTAATATTACTATTGTTGCGGCTATAATTGCTGCTAATATGACTACTACCGTAATTACCACAACTGCTAAAACTACTAATGCCGCTATTACACCTACTTCTAATACTACTGCTACTACTATTGCTACCGCTACTACTACTAATATTGCTATTGCTACTAATTCTGCAGCTACTACTACTACTACTACCACTACTACTGCTAATACTACAACTATTTCTTCTACACTACAACTACTGCCACTACTAGTACCACTACTATTACTCCTCTTAAAACTACAACTAGTATGACTCCTCCTACCACTAGTACAATGACAATTTCTACGACTACTGCTATAACAAAACTTGCTGCTACTCTAATACTACTTTTATTACTATTCTGACTAAGACCACTACAACTAATACTACTGTTGCAGCTGCCACTACTACTATACTACCACTGCTACAACTACTACTTCTGCTTCCACTACTTCTACTATATTACCAATACTACTACTATGCTACTGCTACTATTATAGCTTCAACTACTGCCACTGCTACTACTACTGCTACTATTCTACTACTACTATACCTACTACTATTACTGCTACAGCTGCTATAACTACTACTGCGGCTACCACTACTACTACTTTTGCTATTTGTATTACTACAGTAACTCCAACAACCACAACAGCTACCACAACCATAACTATTATTGCTACTACTAGTACAACTCCAAGCATTGCTATTAGTACTACTGCTGCTACACCTGCTACTATTGCTACAACTACTATTCCTACTACTGTTACTATAACTCCTACTACTACTACTACCACTACTACTACTACTACTACTATAAATACTGCTACTGCTACTATTGCTACTACTACCCCTACAACACCAACTACTACTACTATTACTAGTACTTCTACTACTACTACTACAACTACTACTACTTCTACTATTACTACATTTGATAATACTATTACTACGATTGCCACTATTACTACAACTACTGCTCCTACTCCCCCTACTACTCCTACTACTATCGCTACTGCTACTACTACTCCTACTACTACTACGGCTAGTACTACTAATATTACTATTAGTACCATTACTACTACTACTATTACTATTACTAGTTCTAGTACCATTTTTACTACTACTACTCATTGCAACTACTACTACTGCCACTTCTACAACTACAACGGCTACTACTATATCTATTGCTAACAATGTTGCTGCCACTACTGCTACTCCAACTACTACTACTTCTGCTACTGTAGCTACAACCACAGGAGCTACTACTACTACTACTACTACTATTACTACTACTACCGCCATTACTACCACTACTGCTGCTACTATGGCAACTGCTGTTGCTGCTACTACTACTGCTACTACTACTACTACAACAACTACTACTGCTACAATAACTTCTGCTGCTACTACTACTACTGCTATTGCTACTACAACTTCTGCTACAAGTACTACTACTACAACTACTATGACTACTACTACTGCTAATATCGCTACTAATACTACTAGGGCTGCTACTACTACAACTACTACAACTTCTACTATTATTATAACTACTACTACCACTACTACTGCTGCTGCTACAGCTACTCCAACTACTATTGTGACTACTACTACTCGTAATACTGCTACTTCTAATACTGCTGCTTCTAATCCTACTACTACTACAGCTGCTACTATTGCTACTAGTACTAGAACTGTTATGACTACTACTATGGCTACTACTACTATTAGTACTACTACGGCTACAACTACTGCTACTTCTACTGCTGCTGCTGCTATTACTCCTACTACTACTCTTGCTGCTGCTCCTACTACTACTATTACTATTGTCAGTACTATTGCCAGTACTACTACTACTACTCCTACTACTACTACAACTACAATGACAACAACAATAATAACTACTACTATAGCTATTAATACTTCTGCGACTCCTGCTACTCCTGCTACTACTACTAATACTACTGCCACTACTAATGCTACTACTACTACTACTACTACTTCTGCTGCTACTAGTACAACTGATACTAATACTTTTGCTACTCCTGCTGTTGCTATCCCTACTACTCCTACTACTACTGTTGCTACTAGTACCACCATTATACTACAACTACTGCTACTACTGCAACTACTACTACTACTACCACCACCACGACTACTACTGCTACTACAATAGCTACTGTTACTACTCCTGCTACTACAACTTCTATTGCTACGGCTCGTACTACTACTGCTACTGCTACAAATGCTACTGTCACTGCTGCTACTCCGATAGCAACAACGACTACTACCTCTATGACTACTGCGACTACTAATTCTGCTACTACTGCAACTGCTACACCTAGTGCTAGGAATATTGCCACTATTGGTACTGGTACTACTTTTACTACTACTACTACTACCACTTCTATTACAACCACTACTACTAGGATTACTTGTACTACTACGATAACAACCACTACTACTATAGCTACTGCTGTCTCACCTATTGCTACTCCTAATAGCACTACTACTACTAATAATAATACTACTATTACAATAATAACAACTATTGATACTTGTACTACTACTACTGGCATTGCTACTACTATTGCTATGACTACTAATGCTGCAACTACTTCTACTGCTACTTCTGCTACTACTACTAATACTATTGCTACTACTACTATTACAACTACTACTACTACTATAACTATTACTACTACTAAACTACTATGACAACTAGTACTCCTACAACTACTCCTATTACTGCTTCCACTCCAACTTCTACTACTACTGCTAGTACTGCTGCTACGGCTACTACTACTCCTACTACTCCTCCTACTACTTCTACCAGGACTCCTACTGCTGCTATTACTGCTACTACTACTACTACTACTACTACTACTATTTTTAGTACTACAACTACAACTGCTACTACAACTAATACTACAACTAGTATATTACTAAAAGTACTACTACAACAACCATTGCTACTACTGTTACTACTCCTATTACTACTACTATTTACGCTGATGCTACGACTACTACTACTCCTACTACTACTACAACTACTACTCCTACTACACCTTCTACTACTACTACTACTATAACTACTCCTACTACTGCTTCTTATACTACTACTTCTAATACTACTACTTCGACTACAACTACTCCTAACACTAGTACTACTGCTGCTGCTGCTGCTACTGCTGTTGTTGTTGCTGTAGCTGCTCTTGCTGCTACAGCTACTACAACCACTACAACTACTACCACTACCGCTACTTTTACTACTACTACAACAACTACTACTAGTACTACTACTACTCCTACTACTACAACTATCAATACTCCTCCTACTAATCCTACTGCTACTACTACTACTACCACTACTCCTACTACTTTTTCTATAATGACTCCAAACACTACTACTACTACTACTACTCCTACTCCTCCTCCTACTACTACAATTGCTTCTGTTACTACTATTGCTACTATTATTGCAACTACTGCTGCTACTACTACTACACCTAATACTGCTCCTACCCCTACTCCAATTCCTACTGTTGTTGTTGCTACTACTACTACTATTACTAAAACTACTACTGCCATAACTACTACTATTACTCCCACTACTATGGCTACTACTACTACTGCTGTTGCTCCTACTTCATCTCCTACAACTACAATGACTACTACTACTGCTACCCTCCTCCTCATACTACTTCTACTAGTACAACTTCTATAATTACTACTCTTGCTCTTTGACTACTACTACTGCTCTATGACTACCAGTAGTAGTAGTGTCAGCAATAGTGGTAGTAGTAGCAGAAGTGGTGGTAATAGTAGCAACCATAGTAGTTGCAAAAGTTGTTGTAGTAGTGGAGTGTAATAGTAGTAGTAGCAGTAGGAATAGTGGTAGCAGTACTAGTAGTAGCAGTAGTATTAGGAGAAGGAGTAGTTATTATAGTAGATGTAGTAGCAGTAGTACAAATAGCAGCAATAGTAGTACCAGTAGTAGACATAGTTGTAGTTGCAGTATTCGCAGTTGTAGCAGTAGCAGTAGCCATAGTAGTTATTGTAGTAGTTGCAGCAGCAGTAGTAATAGTTATTATAGCAGAAGTAATAGTTTTTATTATAGTTGTAGTAGTAGCAGTTGAAGAGGTAGTAGCAGTTGAAGAGATAGTTGTAGTAGTGGTAATTATTGTATTAGTTGTAGCAACAGTAGTAGTAGTAGCAGCAGTAGTGGCATTAGTAGTAGTAGCATAGCTATAGTAGGTGCACAATAGATGTAATTATTATAGCAGAAGTAGTTATTGTAGAAGTAGAAGTAGAAATGGCATTAGCAATAGTAGTAGTAGCTATTATAGCAATAGTAGTCGCAACAACAAAAGTTGTAGAAGTAGAGGTAGTAGTTGTAGTTGCAGTAGTAGTAGCAATAGCAACAATAGTAGTTGTTGTAGTTATAGAAGTAATATTTGTAGCAGCAGTAGTAGTAGTGGTTGCAGTCGTAGTAGAAATAGTAGTAGTAGTACTAGAAGTAGCAGTAGTAGTTGTTGTTGTTATTATTGTTGGAGCAGTAGTAGTCATAGTAGATGTTATTATAGCCGTTGTACTAGTAATAGTGGTAGTTGTGGCAGTAGAAGCTGCAGCAACATTAGTGGCAGTAGTAGTATTATAAGTAGTAGTCCTAGCTCAGCAACAATAGTAGTAGTTATTGTTGTGGTAGTAGTCACAATAGTGATAGTAGTACGAGTTGTAGCAGCAGTAGCAGAAGTAGTAGTAGAAGTAAACGTAGTAGTAGGAGTGGTAGCAGAAGTAGTAGCAGTAGTAGAAGTAGTAGTAGCAGTAGTAATATTAGAAGTAGCAGCAGCAGTAGTAGTAGTAGCAGTGGTTGTAGCGGTAGTTGTAGTAGCAGAAGTAGTAGGAATAACAACAGTAGAAGTAGTAGTAGTATTAGCAATAATAGTCATTGTAATAGTTGCAGCAATAGCAGTAGGAGTAGTAATAGTTGTTCTTGCGGGGAAACTAGTAGTGGTAGTAGTAGTCATGGTAGTCATAGTAGTTCTAATAGTAGAAGTAGTAGAGGTAGTAGAAAAAGTAGTTGAAGTAGTGATAGCAATTGCAGTGGTTGTGGCTACTGTAGTAGTAGTAGAAGTTGTAGTAGAGGTAGTTAAAAGAAGCAGAAGTCGTAATAGCAATTGTAGTAGCCGCAGTATTAGTAGTAGTAGTAGTAATAGTAGTAGCAGCAGTGGTAGTGGTAGTAGCAGGAGCCGAAGCAATAGTTGTAGCACGATTAGTAGCAGGAAAGGTAGTAATAGTAGGAGCTGTAGTAGTAGTAGTAGGAGTAGTAGTAGCAACAACAACAGTAGAAGTAGTTCTTGTGGCTATTGTAGCAGGAGTATTAGTAGTAGCAGTAGTGGCTACAGTGGTAGTCATAGTTGGAGTAGTCAAAAAAGGAGTATCACTAGTAATAGAAGCAGTTGTAGTAGGAGTAGTAGTAGTAGACGGAGTATTACTAGTAGTAATAGTAGTAGCAGTCATAGTCGTAACAATAGCGGTAGTAGGAGTAGTAGTAGGAGAAGTAGCAGTAGTAGAAGGAGTAGTAGCCGTAGTAGTAGGAGTAGCAATTGTAGTTTTCATAGTAGAAATAACAATAGTAGTAGTAGTAGTAGTAGTAGCAGTAGTTGTAGTAGTAGATGTAGTAGCAGTAGGAGGAGAAGTAGTAGTAGTAGTCGCAGCAGTAGTCGCAATAGTTGTAGTTGTAGTAGTTGTTCTAGAATTTATGGTAGTAAAAGCAGCTATAGTAGTAGCAGTAATTGTACAAGAATTAGAAGCAGCAGTAGCAGCAGTAGTCATAGTAGTAGTTGTTACAGAAGTAGGAGTAGCAACAAGGCAACAATAGTAGTAGTGGGAATAGCAGTAGTAGCAGCAGCACCAGCAGTAGTAGTAGTAGTAGCAGCAATAGTAGTAGCTATCATATTAGTTATAGTAGTAGTAGTTGGAGAAGTGGTAGTAGTAACAGTAGCAGTAGTAGTATTAGCAGTTGTGATAGTAGTAGTAGTAGTAGTGGTAGTAGCAGGGGTAGAAGTAACAGCAGTACCAGTACCAGTACTAGTAGTAGCAGTAGAAGTAGTAGCAGTAGCGACAATAGTTGTAGTAGTAGCAGTACTAGTGGTAGTAGTAGTTGGAGAAGTAGTAGTAATAGCCGTAGTTGCAGTAGTAGCAGTTACAACAGTAGTTGTTGTAGTAGTATTTAGAGCAATACTAGTAGCAGAACAACTAGTTATAGAGTACTAGTAGCAGCAGTAGTAGCAGTAGTAGTAACGGTAGTCATAGCAGTTGTAGGAGCAGCAATAGTAGTAATAGTAGTAGTAGTAGTAGTAGCAGTATTAGTAGTTGTAGTGGTAGTAGTAAGGGTAGTAGCAGTAGCAGTAGCAGTAGTAGTACCAGTAGTAGTAGTAGCAACAATAATTGTTGTAGTAGTTGTACTAGTAGTAGCAGTAGTAGTTGAAGTGATAGTGGTAATAGCAGTAGTTGCAGTAGTAGTATTTGGACTAATACTAGTAGTAGAAGTACTAGTTATAGTTCTAGTAGTAGCAGCAGTAGCAGTAGTAGTATTAGCAGTAGTCCTTGCAGTAGTAGGAGTAGTAGTACTATTAGTAGCAACAGTTGTAGCAGTTGTAGCAGTAGTAGCAATAGTAGTAGCAATAGCTGTTGTAATTCTAGTAAGAGAAGTTGTAGTAGCAGTAGTAGTAGACGTAGTAGAAGTAATAGTAGTAGAAGTAGCAATAGTAGTAGTAGGAGTTGTAGTAGTTGCAGTAGCAGTAGCGTTAGTAGCAGTCATAGCAATAATACTCGTAGTAGTAGTAGTAGTAGCAGTAGCAGCAGCAGCAGTAGGAGTAGCAATAGTAGTTGTTGTAACTACGGCCGCAACAACAATAGTTGCAGTAGTAGTTGTTGTTGTTGTAGGGGAGTTAGTAGTAATAGCAGTAGTGGCAGTAGTAGCAGTAGCAGCAACAGTTGTTGTAGTAGTACTTGAAGCAATACAAGGAGTAGTAGTACTAGTTGAAGTACTTGTAGTGCCAGCGGTAGCAGCAGTATTAGTAGTCGTAGTTGTAGTAGTTGTAGTAGCATTAGTAAATATACTAGTAGTAGTGGTAGTAGAACTAGTTCTATGAGTAGGGGCAGTCATAGCAGTAGTAGTAGTATTAGTAGTTGCAGTAGTAGCTATAGTAGCAGTACTATAAGTAATAGTAGTACTACTAGTAGTATTAGTAATAGCAGTTGTAGCTGTAGTTGAAGTAGTAGCAGTAGCTGTTGTCGTTGTTGTAGCAATAGTAACAGTTGTCACAGAAGTAGCAGTAGCAGTTGCAATTGTAGTAATTGAACTAGTAGTAGCAGAAGTTGTAGTCGTAGCATTTGTAGTAGTTGTAGTAGAAATAGTAGTAATAGAAGTAGCAGTAGTAGTAGCATTAGTAGTAGTAGTAGTAGTAGTAGTAGTTGTTGTTGTTGTTATTATTATTGTTGTTATTGTTGTAGTAGTAGCAATAGTAGCAATTGCAACAGTAGTAGTTAAAGCAATAATAGCTGTGGTAGCAATGCACTAGTAGGAGTACAAGAAATAGTAGTAGAAGTAGTAGTAATAGTTGTTGTACAAGTAGTGGCAGCAGCAGTAGCAGCAGCAGCAATAGTTGTAGTAGTAATAGTAGTAGTAGTAATAGCTATAGTAGTAGTTGTTGTAGTAGTTGTATTGGTAGTAGTAGCAATAGCTATAGTAGCTGCAGCAATTGATGCAATAGTTATAGTAGAAGTAGTTGTAGTAGAAGTAGAAGCAGCAGTTGCATTAGCAACAGTAGTAGTAGTAGTGGTAGTAGTTGTAATTGCGGTAGTAGTAGCAATAGCAATAGTAGTAGTAGTCGTAGTTGTAGAAGTAGTAGTTGTAGCAGTAGTAGTAGTAGTGGTTGCAGTAGCAGTAGTAGTGGTTGCAGTAGTAGCAGTAGAAGTAGTAGTAGCAGTAGTAGTAGTAGTAGTAGCAGTAGTAAGAGTAGTAGAAGTAATTGTAGCAGCAGTAGTAGTAATATCAGTACTAGTAGCCGCCGTAGTAGTAGTAGTGGCAGTTGTGGAATAGCAGCTTCAGCAGCATTAGTGGCAGTAATAGTATTACAAGTAGTAGTTGTAGTAGCAGCAACAATAGTAGTAGTAGTAGTAGTAGTAGTCGCAATAGTGGTAGCAGTAGGAGTGGTAGTTGCAGTTGCTGGAGTAGTAGTAGAAGTAAAAGTAGTAGTAGTAGTGGCAGTAGTAGCGGTAGCAGTAATAGCAACAGCAGTAGCAATAGTAATATTAGTTGTAGCAGTAGTAGTAGCAGTAGTAACAATAGTAGTGGTTGTAGAAGTAGTAGTAGTAGTAGAAGAAGAAGTAGTAGTGGTAGCAGTAGTTGTAGTAGCAATACAAGTTGTAGCTGTGTAGTAGCAGTAGAAGCAGTAGGAATGGTAGTAGTAGTAGTAGTGGTAGCAACCACAACAACAACAATAGTAGTAGTAGTTGTAGTAGCAGTAGCAGCAGCAATAGTAGTAGCAGCAGTAGTTGTAGCTAGATTAATTATAGTAGTATTAGTACTCACAGTAGTAGCTGTAGAAGTAGCAGCAGTAGTAGCCAGAGTAGTAGTAGCAATCATAGTAATAGTTGTAGTAATAGCTGCAACAGTAGTAGTTGTAGTAGCAAGAGTAGCCGCAATAGCACTTGTAGTTGCAGTGGTAGGTGCAGTAGTTGCAATAGTAGTTGTTGAGAAGTTGTAGCAGAAGTAGTAGTAAGGGTAGTAGCTATAGCAATAGTTGTAGTTGTTATAGCAGCAGTATTACTAGTTGTGCTAGTAATAGTAGTAGTAGTAGTAGTATCAGTACTAGTAGTAGTAGCATTAGCAACAGCTTTAGTTGTAGTAGTAGTAGCACTAGTAGTAGTTGTTGTAGTAGTAGTTGTAGTGGTAGTAATTGCAGCTGCTACAGTAGCAGCAGCAGGTATAGTAGTGGAGCCGTAAGTAGTTGTAGAAGTAGTAGTAGTAATAATAGCAATAGTAGTAGTGGTAGTAGTAGTTGCAATAGTCGTGTTAGCCATAGCAGTGGCAATGGTAGTAGGAGCAGTAGTAGTAGTAGTAGTAGTAGCAATAGCAATAGTAGTTGTAATAGTAGTAGTTGTAGTAGTAGTTGCATTAGTAGTCGCAGGAGTTGTAGTAGTAGCAGTAGCAGTAGTAGAAGTAGTAGTAGGAGTGTTCACCATAGTAGCGAAAGTATAAGTAGTAGTTATAATAGTAGTAGTAGAAGAAGAAGAAGAACAAGTTGCAGTAGTAGTAACCATACTAGTAGCAGTAGTGGCAGTAGTAGGCGTGGTAGCAAGAGTAGCAGTAGTAACAGCAATAGAAGTAGTAGTAGTAGTAGTAGTAGCAATAGAGGTAGTAGTAGTTGTAGTAGTAGCAGCAGTAGCAGCAGGCATAGTAATAGTAGTTGTTGCAAGAAAAGTAGTAGTAATAGTAGAAGTAGTAGTAGTACTAGTAATGGCAGATATTGTAAAGTAGTTGTAGCAGTAGTAGTCGCTATAGTAGCCGTAGTAGAAGCAGCAGTGGTAGTAGCAATAGTAGTAGAAGCATTAGTAGCTACAGTAGTTGAAATAATAGTAGTAGCTATAGTAGTAGTAATAGTGTTAACAGTGGCAGCTGTAGTAGTATGAGTAGTAGCAGTAGCAGTAGCAAAAGAAGCAGTGCCACTGTAATAGTAGTAGAAGCAATAGCAATAGTAGTAATAGTTGGAGAAGTCATAGAAATAGTAGTAGTGTTAGCAACAACAACAACAACAACAACAGTAGTAGTAGTGGTGGTAGTAGCAGCTGCGGCAGCTACAGCAGCAGCAGCAACAGTAGTAGTATGGCTATTTATGGAAGTATTAGTAGCCACAGTAGTAGTAGTAGTAGTAGTGGAAGAACTAGTAGTTGTAGTGGCAGATGTAGTAGCAGTAGTAGTCCTAGTAGTAGTAAAAGAAGTAGCAGTCGTAGTAGTAGCCGCAAGAGTAGTAGCAATAACACTAGTAGTTGCAGTAGTAGGTGTAGTAGTTGCACTAGTAGCATCAGTAGCAACAGCAGCAGCAGCAGTAGTTGTTGATGTAGTAACAATAGTAGTAGTAGTACTGGTAGTCGTAGTAGTAGCAGTAGTAGCAATAGTAGTAGCAGCAGTAGTAGTTACTGTTGTAGCAATCGTAGTAGTAGTAGTAGCCGTAGTAGTGGTTGTTGTAGTAGCAATAGTAGTAGTAGTAGTACTAGAAGGAGGAGGAGTAGCAATAGGAGTTGCAATAGTAGTAGTAGTAGTAGTAGTAGGAGTAGCAATAGTAGTTGCAAAAGTAGTAGTAGCAGTAGTAAGACTAGTAGTAGTAGTAGTGATAGCTGTAGCAGGACTAGCAGTAGTGGTTGTAGTTGTAGTAGTAGCAGCAATGGTAGTGTTAGGAGCAGCAGCAACAACAACATTAGCAGCAACAACAGTAGTAGTAGTAGTAGCAGTCTCGATAGTAGTACCAATAGATGCAGTAGTAGTAGCAGCAGTAGTTGTAGCCGTATTAGTTGCAGCAGTAGGAAGAGCAGCAACTGCAATAGTAGTAGTAGTCGCAGTAGTAGTAGTAGTAGTACTAGTCGTACTAGCAGTAGCATCTAAAGTGACTGTAGTTGTTGTAGTGGAAGTAGTAGTAGTAGTTGATGTAGTTGTGGTAGTACTAATAGTAGCTATAGTAGTGATAGTAGTAGTAGTAGCAGTCATAGTAGATGTAGTAGAAGTAGAAGTTGTAGTGGTAATAGTAGCAATAGTAGTATAGTAGTAGTAGTAGTACTAGTAGTGGTAGTAGTAGTACTAGTTGTAGTAGTAGTTGCCGAAGGAGAAGTAGTAGTAATAATAGCAAAAGAAGTTGTAGTAGTAGTTATTGTAGTAATCGTTGTAGTACTAGTTATAGTAGTAGAAGTAGTAGGAGTGGTGATAGTAGTAGTAGGAGCAATATTAGGTGGTATCGGTAGCAGTAGTAGTAGCTTTAGTAGTAGTAGTAGCAGCAGCATTTGTAGTGGTAATAGTTGTGGTAACGACAACAACAGTATTAGTAGCAGTCGTGGTAGAAGTAGTAGTATCATTGTAGGAGCAATTGTAGTAGTGGTAAAACTATAAATAATAGTAGTAGTAGTAGTAGCAGAAGAAGTAGTGGTAGGAGAAGTAGTAGTAGCACTAGTAGTAGTAGTAGTCATAGAAGTTTTAGCAATAGTAGAAGTAGTATCCGAAGTAGTAGGAGTACTAGCTATAGTAGTAGCAATAGCAGCATCAAAAGTAGTAGTAGTAGTATTACTATTCATATTAGTTATAATAGTATTAGTTGTTGTAGTATTTTTAGCAGCAGCAGCAGCAGCAGCGGTAGTAGTAGTAGTTATTGTTGTAGCTGTTGTAGTAGTCGTAATAATAGTAGTAGTAGTAGTAGCAATAGTCGTAATAGTAATAGTAGTAGTAGTAGTAGTAGCAGTAGTCGTAATAGTAATAGTAATAGTAATAGAAGTAGTAGTTACAGTAGTAGTAGCAGTGGTAGTAGCTGCAGTAGTAGCGGTGGCAGTACTAGTAGCTATAGTAATGGAAGTAGTAGTAGCAGTAGTAGGAGGAGGAGGAAGTGTAGCGGTAGAAGTAGTCATAGTAGCAGTAGCAGCAGTAATTATAATAGAAGAAGTAGTAGTAGTAGTAGCAGTAGCAATAGTTATTCGAGTAGCAGTAGTGGTAGTAGTAGTAGTAATAGTAGTAGTAGTAGTAGTAGTAGTAGTAGTAGTAGTTGCAGAACCGGTAGGAGCAGTAGTCACAACAGTAGTTGTAGTAGTAGTACTAATAGTGTTAGCATGAGCGAGATAAGTAGTAGCTATAGCAGTAGTAGTAGTAGCAATAGTTGTAGTAGCATTGAAGCAGTAGCAGTGTAGTAGTGGGAGAAGCAGCAGCAGTAGTAGTCATACTTGGAGAAGTCATAGTAGTAGTAGTAGTGGTACTAGCAACAACAACAACACCAATCGTAGTAGTAGTATTATTAGTGGCAACTGTAGGAACAACGGTAGTAGTAGTAGTAGTAGTAGTAGGACTAGTTGTAGTACTTTTAGTAGCCATAGTAGTTGCAGTTGAAGAAGTAGTAGTAGTAGCAGCAGCAGTAGTTATTGTTGTAGCAAGAGTAGTAGTAGTAGCACTAGTAGTTGCAATAGCATTAGTAGCTGCAGCAGTAGTATTTGTAGTAGTAGCAGAAGTAGTGATAGCAGTAGTAGGACCAGCAGTAGTGGTTGCTATTGCAGTAGTAGCAGCAATGGTAGTATTAGTAGGAGCATCAGGAACAGTAGTAGTAGTAGTAGTAGCAGTCTCGATAGTAGTACCAATAGATGCAATAGTAGTAGCAGTAGTACTTGTAGCCGTATTAGCTGCAACAGTAGGAAGAGCAGTAGCTGCCACAGTAGTAGCAGTCGCAGTAGTAGTAGTGGTACTAGTCGTACTAGCAGTAGCATCTAGAGTGACTATAGTTTTTGGAGTGGAAGTAGTAGTAGTAGTTGTTGTAGTTGTACTAGTACTAATAGTAGCTATAGTAGTGATAGTAGTAGTAGTAGTCGTCAAAGTAGATGTTGTAGAAGTAGAAGTAGTAGTGATAATAGTAGCAATAGTAGTAGTCGTAGTAGTAGTAGTACTAGTAGTGGTAGTAGTAGAAGTAGTGGTAATAAGAGTAGCAGTTGTAGTAGTAGTTGCCAAAGGAGATGTAGTAGTAATAACAGCAGAAGAAGTTGTAGTAGTAGTTGTAGTAGTAATCGTTGTAGTACTAGATATAGTTGTAGAAGTAGTAGGAGTGGTAGTAGTAGTAGTAGGAGCAATATTAGGATGTATCAGTAGTTGCAGTAGTAGTAGCTTTAGTAGCTGTAGTAGCAGCAGCATTTGTAGTGGTAGTAGTTGTGGTAACGACAACAACAGTGTTAGTAGCAGTCGTGGTAGAAGTAGTAGTATCAATGTAGGATCAATTGTTGTAGTGGTAAAACTAGTAATAATTGTAGTAGTAGTAGTAGTAGTAGTAGTAGCAGAAGAAGTAGTGGTAGGAGAAGTAGTAGTAGTAGTAGTCATAGAAGTTTTAGCAATAGTAGTAGTATCCGGAGTAATAGGAGTGCTAGCTATAGTATTAGCAATAGTAGTAATAGCAACAGTAGCAGCAGAAGTAGTATTACTATTTATATTAGTTATAGTAGTATTAGTTGTTGTAGTGTTTTTAGTAGCAGCAGCAGCAGCAGCAGCAGTAGTAGTAGTAGGAGTAGTAGTGGCTGTAGCCATTGTAGTATTCATAGTATAGTAGTAGTAGTAGTAGAAGAAGCTGTAGTCGTAATAGTAATAGTAGTAGTAGTAGTAGTAGTAGTAGTAGTAGCAATGGTAATAGTTGCAATAGTAGTGGCGATAGTAGTGGTAGCTGTAGTAATGGAAGTAATAGTAGTAGTAGTAGGAGGAGGAGGAAGAGTAGCGATAGCAGTAGTCATAGTAGCAGTAGCAATAGTAACTATAATGGAAGTAGTAGTAGTAGTAGTAGTAGTAGTTATAGTAGTAGTACTAGCAGTAGCAATAGTTATTCTAGTAGTAATAGTAGCAGTAGTAGTAGTAGGAGAAGTAGTAGTAGTAGTTGTACTAGTAGTAGTAGTAGTAGTAATAGTAATAGGGGTAGAACTGGTAGGAGCAATAGTCATAACAGTAGTTATAATAGTAGTAGTAGCAGTAGTAGTAAAAATAGTGTTATCATGAGCGAGATAAGTAGTAGCAGTAGCCACAATTGTAGCAGTAGTTGTAGTAGCATTAGAAGCAGTAGCAGTGTAGTAGTGGGAGAAGCAGTAGCAGTAGTAGTCATACTTGGAGAAGTAGTAGTCATACTTGGAGAAGTCGTAGTAGTTGTAGTGGTAGGAACAACAACAACAACAACAGTAGTAGTAGTAGTATTAGTGGCGACAGTAGGAACAACGGTAGTAGTAGTTGTTGTTGTAGTAGGACTAGTTGTAGTACTTTTAGTAGCCACAGTAGTTGTAGTTGAAGTAGTAGTAGTAGTAGTTGTAGCAGTAGTAGTTGTAGCAGTAGCAAGAGTAGTCGTAGTAGTAATAGTAGTAGCAGTAGCATCAGTAGTAGCAGTAGTAGTATTTGTAGTAGTAGTAGTAGTACTAGGAGAACTAGTAGTAGTAGTAGTAGTAGTAGTAGTAGTAGTAGTAGCAGTAGTAGCAGTAGTAGCAGTAGTAGCAATAGTGGTAGAAGTCGCTATAATAGTTGATGTAGTAGAAGTCCCAGTTGTAGTATTACTTGGAGTAGTAGGAGTAGTTGTATTAGTAGCAGTACTAGTGTTAGTAGTAGTAGTAGCTGTCTCAATAGTAGTCGTGGCAGTAATAGCAGCACTAGTAGTAGAAGTAGTAGTAGTAGTAGTAACTGTATTAGTAGCAGCAGCATGAAAAGCAGCAATTATAGTAGTCGTATCAATGGTAGTTATAATAGCAATAGTAGTAGTAGTTGTAGCAGTAGCAGCTGTAGTTATTATAGTTGTTGGAGTGGAAGTAGTAGTAGTAGTTGTTGTACTAGTAGTAGCAGAAGTGGTAGTAGCTATAGCAGCAACAATAGTTGTAGTAGAGGTCATAGCCGAAGTAGTAGTAGTAGAAGAAGTTGTAGTAATAATAGTAATAGCAGTAGTAGCAACAACAATAGCCTTAGAAGTATTAGTAGAAGTAGTAGCAACTATTGTTAGTAGTAGTAGTAGTAGTAGTAGTAATAGTACTAGTAGCAGTAGTAGCAATGTAGAAGTAGTAGTAATAATAGTACTAGTAGTAGTAGTAGTAGTAGTCGGAGTAGTAGTTTTAGTAGTGGTAGCAGAAGGACAAGTAGTAGTAATAGCAGCAAAAGTGGTTGCAGTAGTAGTTGAAGTAATAGTTGTAGACATACTAGGAGTAGGAGTAGTATTAGGAATATGTGTAGGAGGAGTAGTAGTAGTAGTAGTGGTAGTAGTTGTATTAGAGAGTAGGAGTAGTAGTAGTCGGAGTTGTAGTAGGAGTAGCAGTAGCAGTAGTAGCAATAGTTATTGCAAGAATTATAGTGGTAGCAGTGGAGGTATCGGCAATAGCAGCAATAGTTGTTGTTGTAGCTGTAGTAGTGATAGTTGTAGCTGTAGCAGTAGTCATTATAGATGTACTAGTAATAGTAGTAAAAGTAGTAGTAATAGTAGTAGTGGAAGTTGCAGAAGTAGTAGTAGTAAAACTAGTAGTAGTAGCAGTAGCTGTAGTAGTAGCCGTAGAAGTTGTAGCAGTAGTAGCTGGAGTAGCTGGAGTAGTAGGAGTACTAGCTATAGTAGTAGCAAAAGTTGTAGCAGAATCTGTAGCTATAGTAGTAGTAGTAGCCGAACCAGTAGTAGTAGTAGTACTAGTAGTTGGTGTAGCAGTAGTAGTAGCAGCAGTAATAGCAATTATAGTAGTCGTAGGAGGATTAGTAGTAGTAGTAGTAGTAGTAGTCATGGTAGCAATAGTTGTAGTGATAGGTGAATTTGAGGAAGCAATAGTAGTAGCAGTGGTAGCAGAAGTCGTACTAGTAGCAATAGTAGTAGCTCTAGTAGTTATAGTAGTAGTAGTAGTAGTAGCAGGTGTAGTAGTAGTATCGTAGTAGTAGTAGTAGTAGTAGTAGTAGTAGTAGTAGTAGTAGTAGTAGTAGTAGTAGCAGCAGTCAGAGTAGTTGGAGGAGGAGGAGGAGTAGTAGTAGTCGTAGAAGTAACATTAGTAGTAGTAGCAAAAGTAGTAGCTGTGTTAGTAGCAAGAGTTGCAGCAGTAGCACTAGTGGTAGTTGTAGTAGCTTTAGTAGTTGCCGCATTTGTAGGAGCAGTAGCAGTTGAAGTAGTTGTAGCAGTTGTAGTTGTATTAGTAGTAGTTGTTGTAGTATTACTAGTAGTTGTAGTTGTAGTAGTAGCAGTAGTGGCAATAGTAGTAGGAGTAGTAGAAGTAGTAGAAGTAGTAGCAGTAGTACTAGTAACATTAGTACTAGAAGTAGTCGCAATGGTAGTAGCAATAGTAGTAGTTGTAATAGTAGTAGTTGTAGGAGAAGTAGTAGTAGTAGTAGCTGCAGCAATAATTAGTCATAGTAGTTTAGTAGTAGCTATAGCAGCAGCAGTAGTAGTAGCAGCAGGAGTAATAGTAGTTGTAGTAGCCGTCTCAATAGTAGGAATAGTATTCGTTGAAGTAGTCGTATTACAAATAGCAGTAGTAGTAGGAGTAGCAGTAGCAGTAGCAGTAGTGGTAGAAGTACTAGCAGCAGTTGCAGTTGTGCTAGTAGCATTAATAGTAGTGGCGATAGGAGTAGTACTAGTAGTAGTAGTAGTAGCAGTAGCAGCAGCAGTAGTAATAATAATAATAGAAGCGATAGGAGTAGTAGTAGTAGCAGCAGTAATAGTATCAATAGTAGTAGTAGTAGTGGTGGTAGTAGTAGTAATAGTGGTAGTAGTACTAGAAGTAGAAGTTGTTGTAGTAGTTGTAATAGTAGTAGTAGTACTAGTAGTTATAGTAGTAGTAGTTGTTGTATTAGTGGTAGTGGTAGTAGTGGGAGTAGCAGTTGGAAAACGTGTAGGAGAATGAATAGTACTAAGAGTAGCAGTAGTAGTAGTAGTAGTTGTAGTAGTAGGAGTTGTAATTGTAGTAGTAGCACGAGGAGTAGCAATAGCAATAGTAGAAGTCTGAGTAGTTGGAGTAGCAGTAGTAGGTGTAGTAGTACTTGTTGTTGTTGTTGTGGTAGTAGTAGTAGTAGTTGTAGTAGTAGTGGTAGTAGTTGTCAAAGTAGTAGGCATAGTAGTAGTAGTCATAGTAATATTTATAGTAGAAGAAGAAGAAATAGTACTTGTAGTACGAGAATTACTCATAGTAGTAGTGGCAGTAATAGCAGCAACTACAGTATTATAGTAGTAGTAGTAGTGGTTGTTGTTCTTGTTGTTGTTGTAGCAGTAGCAGCAATAGTAGAAGTTGTCGTAATAGACGTAATAATTGTACTAGTAGCAGTAGTAGTAGCAGCAGCAGTAGTAGTAGAAGTAGTAGTAGTGGTAGTAGTAGTAGTAGTATCTTTAGTAGCAGTAGTAAAAGAATTATTGATAATTGTAATCATAGTATTAGCCGTTGTAGTAGTAGTAGTAATAGTAGTTGTAGTTGTAGTAGTAGTAGCAGCAATAATAGTAGTAGTATTAGTAGCAGTAGTTGTCATAGTAGTAATAGTCATACTAGTAGTAGTAGTAGCAGCAAGAGTTGTAAAATTAGTAGAAGTAGAAGTAGTAGTAGTAGTAGTAGTAGTAGTAGTAGTAGTAATAGTACTAGAAGTAGTAACTAGAGCAGTAGTAATAGCAAAAGGAGTAGTAGTAGTAATAGTAGAAGAAGTAGTAGTAATAGTAGTGGAAGTAGTAGTAGTAGCAGTAGTAGTAGTAGTAGTAGGAATAGTAGCTGAAGTAGCAGTAGTAGTAGCAGCAATAGTAGTAGCTACAGTACCATTAGAAGTAGTAGTAGTAGTAGTAGCAGCAAGTGTAGTAGGAGCAGCAGTAGTAGTAGTAGGAGCAGTAGTAGTAGCGACAAAAGTAGTAGTAGCAGTCGCAGTAGAAGTTGTAGTAGTTGTGGTTGTATTGCCAATAGTAGCAGCTATAGAATTCGTGGTAGTAGAAGTAGTTGCAGTAGTTGTAGGAGCAGTAGTAGTAGTGGTTGTTGTAGTTGTAGTTGCAGTAGTAGTAGTACCAGGAGTTTTACTAGGATTAGTAGCTGTAGCAATAGTAGAAGTAGAAGTAGTAGTACTAGTACTAGTAATAGTAGTAGTAGCAGCAGTAGTAGCAATAGTAGTAGTAGTAGTTATAGTAGGAGTAGTTGTTTTTATTTTTGTAGTAGTAGTAAAAGTAGTAATGGTTGTAGTACAAGTAGCAATAGAAGTAGTAGAAGTCATAGTGGAAGTAGCAGTAGTCATAGCAATAGTAGTAGTAGTAGTAGTAAAAGTTGTACTAGGATGAGTAGGCGTAGGAGTAGAGTAGTAGGACTAGTAATAGTAGTATTTGTAGTATTTGGGGGAGTAGTAGTAGGAGGGGCAACAGATGTAGTAGCAGTGATCGCAGAAATAGTGGAGGTAGTAGTAGTAGTAGTACTAGTAGTAGCAGTAGTCATAGTAGTTGTAGTAATAGGAGTAGTAATAGTAGTACTTGTAGCAACAATAATAGTAGTAGTAGTAAAAGTAGTAGTAGATTCAGTAATAGTAGTAGTAGTAGCAGTAGGAATGCGTGTAGTAGTAATAGAAGTAGAAGTAGTAACAATAGTAGTATTACTAGTAGTAGTTGTTGTAGTAGTAGCAGCAAGAATAGTTATAGTAGTAGTAGTAGTAGCATTAATAGTAGGAGTAATAGTCGTAGTAGCAGTAGTAGGACTAGTAGTTGGTGTTATAAGTTGTAAAAGTTTAGTAGTAGTAGTATGAGAAGTAGTAGTGTAGGGGTAAGTTTTTAGTTGTTGTTGTTGTAGTTATATGAGTAGTAGTAGTAACGAGTAGCAACAGCAGTAGTAGTACGAGTGGTAGTTGTATTGAGCAGGAGTGTAGTGGTAGGAGCGATAGTAGTGTAGGAGGGGGAGTGTAGGAGGTGAGAGTAGTGGTTGGAAAGGCAACAAGCACAGCAGTAAACGTAGTATGGAGGAGGGTAGTAGTAGTGGTAGGTGAAGCAGTAAGAGTAGTCGTATTAGTAGCAGCAGCAAGAACAATAGCATTAGCAGTAGTAGTTGTTGTAGTAGTAGTATTAATAGTGGCAGTAGCTGTAGTAATAGTAATAGCAGCAGCCGCAGTAGTAGTAGTTACAGCAGCAGTCATAGTAGTAGCAGTAGAAGTTGTAGTAGTAGCCGTATTAGTAGCAGGAGCAACAATAACTACAACAGTAGTAGTGGTGTTAGTAGTAACTATTATCGTAGAAGTAGTATAGTAGTAGCAATAGAAGTTGTAGTATAAGGAGTACGTGTCAGAGTAGCAGAAGTTGTAGGAGCTGTAGTAGTAGTAGAAGAAGTAGTAGTAGTAGTAGTAGTAATAGTAGTAGGTGTATTAGTAGTAGTAGGAGTATAAGTAGGAGTAGCAAGAGATGAATTAGCAGTTGTTGCAGTAATAGTAGAGGTAGTAGTTGTACAAGGAGCAATAGTAGTAGTTGTAGTAATAGGAGCAGTAATCGTAGCAGTGGTAACCATAGTAGTAGTGGTAGTACCGGTAGCAGTAGTTTTAGTAATAGTAGTAGTTTGTAGTAGTCAAAGTAGGAATAATAGTAGTTGTAGAAGTACTAGTAATAGTAGCAGTAATAGAAGTCGTAGCAGTAGTAGCCGCAATAGCAGTCGTAATAGTAGTAGTTGTTGTTGTAGTAGTGTAGGAGTAGTAGTAGTAGTATTAGTAGTAGTAGTAGTCGTATTAGTAGTAGTAGCAGTTGCAGCAGTAGTCATGTCGTAGCAGTAGTAGCAATAGTAGTAGCAGTTGAGATAGTAGTAGTTGTTGCAGTAATAGTAGGTGTAGTAGTAGTACTAGTAGTAGTACTAGTAGTAGTAGCAGTAGAAACAATAGTAGTAGTAGTAATAGTGCTAGTTGTAGTAATAGTAGCTGTAGTAGCAGTAGCGGCAATAACAATCGTAATAGTAGTTGTAGAAGTAGTAGCAGCTATGGTAGTAGTGGTAGTAGTAGTAGTATTAGTATTAGTAGTAGTAGGAGCAGTAGTAGCAGAAGTAGAAGTAGCAGTAATAATAGTAGTAGTAGTAGCAGTAGTGGTCGTCATACCAGTAGTAGTCGTAATAGCAGTGGTAGAAGTAGTATAGGTAGTAGCAATAGTTGTAGTAGCAGTAGTAGTTGTTGTAGTAGTAGCAGTAGAAGTAGTAATAGTATTGGTAATCATAGCAGTAGTTATAGTAGGAGTAGTAGTAGTCGTATTAGTAGTTGTAGTCGTGATAATAGCAGTAGTGGTAATGACAGAAGTAGTAGTAGTAGTAGTAGTAGTAGTTATAGTGATAGTAGTAGCAATAATAGGAGAAGTAGTTGTAGTAGTTGTTCTAGTAGTAAAGGTAGTAGTAGTAGCAGGGGAGTAGTAGTAGTGGTGGTGGTAGTAGTAGATGCAGTAGTACTAGTAGTAGTAGCAGTAGCAGTAGTAGTAGAAGAAGTAGCAGTAGTAGTCATAGTAGAAGTAATAGTTGGATTAGTAGTAGTTGCTGTAAGAGTACTTGTAGTTGTAGTTATAGTTCTAGTAGTAGAAGTAGTAGTAGTAGTGGTCGTTGTAGTAGAGATAGTAGTAGTAGCAATAGTTGTAGATGTTATAGTTGTGGTTGGAGTAGTAGTAGTTGCAGTCGGAGCAGTTGTCAAAGTAGTAGTTGTAGTAGTAGTTGTTGTTGTATTAGTTGTAGTAATAGTTTTAGTAGTAGTATTAGTAGTAGTAGTAATAGTATTAGTAGTAGTAGTAGCAATAGCAGTTATAGCAATAATAGGTGTAGTAATGGTAGTAGTAGTAGCAACAATAGTAGTTGTAGTATTAATGTAGTAGTTGTAGTAGTAGTAGTAGTAGATGTAGAGGTAGGAGTAGTAGTTGTTGTTGTTGTAGCAGTCCAAGCTATAGTAGTAGTAGTACTAGTAGTTGTATTAGTAGTAGTAGGTGTTCTAGTTGTAGCGGTAATAGAAGTAGTAGTAGTAGAAGTAGCAACAGTAGTAGTAGTAGTAGTAGCCCTAGTGGTAGTTGCAGTAGTAGTCTTAATAGTAATTATAGTAGTGGTGTAGCAGTAGTAGCAGTAGCAGTAGTGGTGGAGGTAATAGTAGTAGCGGTAATAGTAGCAATTGTAGTAGTAATAGTAGTAGTAGCAGCAGTAGTTATTGTTGTCGTCATAATGGTAGCTATAGTAGGAGTAGTTATAGAAGTAGTAACAGCAGTAGGATAAGTAGGGGTAGTAGTAGTAGAAGTCGGAGTAGCAATTGGAGTTGACGTAGAAGTAGTAGTAGTAGCAGCGGTAGTAGTAATAGTAGTCGTTATAGTCGGCGTTAGAGTATTAGTGGTTATAGTAGTCGAAGTAATAGGAGTCGTGGTCTCAGTCGCAGTAGTAATAGTTGGAGTTGAAGTAGTAGTTGTAAGAGTAGTAGTAGTAGTAGTAGTAGTAGTAGTAGTAATAGCAGCCATATTAGAAGCAACAACAGTAAGAGCTGTAGTAGTAGTAGTAGTAGCAGTATTAGTGGTTGTAGCAGTAGCAGCATTAATAGTAGTGATAGTAGTAGCAGTAGTACTTGTAGTTGTAGTAGCAGCCAGAATGGCTGTAGTTGTTGTAGTAGAAGTAGTACTAGTAGTTGTTATAGTAGTAGCAGCAGTAGTAGTAGTAGGAGTCGTAGAAGAAGAAGTAGTAGTAGAAGTAGTAGTAGTAGTAGTAGAAGTAATAGTGGTTATTGGACTAGTAGTAGCAATAGTAGTCGCAATAGCAGTAGCAGTAGTAGTAGCCATAGTTGTAGTAGAAGTTGTAGTGGTAGGAGTAGCAGTAGTTTTTGTAGTAGTAGTAGTAGTAGTAGTAGTAGTAGTAGTAGTAGTAGTAGTAGTAGTAGTAGTAGTAGTAGTAGTAGAAATAATAGTGGTGTACTAGTAGTAGTTGTAGTCAAAGTAGTAGCAATTGTAGTAGTAACAGTAGTTGCATTAGTAGTAGTAAAAGTGGTAGTAGTAGTTGGAGTAGTAGATGTTCGAGTAGTGGTAGCAACAGCAGTAGCAGTAGCACAAGTTGTAGTGGTGGTAGTCGAGGTAGCAGTATTTCTTGTAGCAGTAGGAAAAGTTGTAGTAATCGTAGTAGGAAAAGTTGTCACTGTAGGATTAGTAGTTGTAGTAGTAGTTGTAGTATTAGTGGTAGTAGTACTAAGAGTAGAAGTAGGAGTCAAAGATGGAGTTGGAATTATACTGGAAGTTGTAGTAGTTGTAGTACTTCTTGTAGGAGTAGTTGTAGTAGTTTTAGGTGTAAGAGTAGTAGTTGTAGAAATAATAGTGGTGTACTAGTAGTAGTTGTAGTAGTTTCAGTTGTAGTAGTAACAACAGTTGCAATAGTAGTAGTAAAAGTGGTAGTAGCAGTTGGAGTAGTAGATGTTTGAATGGTGGTAGCAACAGTAGTAGCAGCAGTAGCGCAAGTTGTAGTGGTTGTAGCCGCGGTCACAGTATTTATTGTAGCAGTAGTAGTAGGTGCAGTAGTTGTATTATATATAGTAGCAGTTGTCGTAGGAATAGTAGTCATTGTATGATTATTAGTTGTAATAGTAGTAGCCATAGAAGTGGTAGTAGTCACAGTGGTATTGGTAGTTGTTGTAGCAATAATAGTAGTAGTTGAAGTAGCAGTAGCAGCAACAGTAGTTGTAGTAGTAGGAGTAGTTGTTGTATTAGTAGGAGTTGTAGTGCGAGTAGTTGTATGAGTTGTAGTTGTTGGAGTAGCGGCAGTAGTAGTTGTAATAGTGGTAGTAATAGGAGTAATAGTACTTGTAGCATTAGCAATAGCAGCAGTAGTAGTTGTTGTTGTTGTCGTTGTTGTTGTTGTAGCAGTAGTAGTAGTAATATTAGTAGGTGTAGTCATTATTGTAGTAGTGGTAGTGGCAGTAGTAGTTGTAGGAGCAGTAGTCGTAGTTGGTGTTGGAGTAGGAGTCATAGCTGCACTAGAACTATTAGTACTACACAAGTAATAGTAGGAGTAGTAGAACAGTAGTGGTTCTGGAAGCAAGAGGAGTTTCAGTAGTAGTAGTAGTAGTAGTAGTAGTAGCAATAGTAGTAGTAGTAGTAGTAATAACAGTAGTAGTGATAGTAATAGCAGTATCAACAAAAGTAGTAGAAGTTGTAGGAGTGTTAGTAGTAGTAGTAGGAGTAGTAGTAGTAGTAATAGTAGTAGTAGTACCAGTAGTATTAGTATTATTAGGATTAGTAGTAGTATTAGTAGTAGTAGCAGTAATAGTAGTAGTAGGAGTAGTAGTGGCTGTAGGGGTAAGGGTTTGGTGTAGTAGTACGAGTAGTAGTAGTATTAGTAGTAGTAGTAGTAGTAGTAGGACTAGTCATAGTAGTGTCAGAATTAGTAGTACTGGTGCTAGTAGTTTGAGTAGTAGTGGCAGCAACTGTACTAGTAGTAGTAGTAGTAGTAGTAGTAGTCATTGTAGAGGTAATAGTAGTAGTAGGAGGAGCCATAGTAGTTGTAGTAGTAGTAGTAGGACTCACGGTTGAAGTAGCACTAGTAGTAGTAGCAGTAGTAGTTGTAAGAGTACTAGTAGTAGTTGTAATAGCATTAGTGATAGTAGCAGTAGTATTAGTAGTATTAGTAGTAGTAGTAGTAGTAGTAGTAGTAGTAGTAGTAGTAGTAGTAGTAGTAGTAGTAGTAGTAGTAGTAGTAGTGGTGGTGGTAGTAGAAGTAGTAGTAGTAGTAGTACAGTACTAGTAGAAGTATAGTAGTAGTGGTTGTTGTTGTTCTAGTAGTAGTAGTAGTAATAGTTATAGGTTTTGTAGTAGTAGGAGTAATAGTAGTTGTAGTAGTATTAGCAGGTGTGGTAGTAGAAATAGGAGTTGGAGTGCGAGTAGTAGTAGTAGTAGTAATAGTAGGAGTGAGGTAGGAGTAATAGTAGGAGGTGTAGTTGTTGGAGGTGTGGTAGCAGAGTAGTGGTAACAGTGGTAGTGGTCGGACTAGTAGTTGTAGTAGTAGTAGTAGTAGTTGTAGTAGTCGTAGTAACGGGAGTAGTAGTACTCGTAGTAGTAGCAGTAGTAGTAGTAGTAGGAATAGTAGTAGTTGTTGTTGTAGTAGTAGTAGTAATTATAGTATTACGTGTGATAGGAGTAGTAATAGTGGTACTACTACTAGTAGTAGTAGTATTAGTAGTAGTATTAGTTGTAGTAGTAGTACTCCTAGTAGTAGAAGTATTACTAGTAGTAGTGGTAGTAGGAATAGTAGTAGCACTTGTACTCGTAGCAGTAGTAGTAGTAGTAGTGGTAGTAGGAACAGTAGTAGTAGTTGTTGTTATAGTAGCAGTAGTAATTATAGTATTATGTGTGATAGTAGTGCTAATAGTGGTACTAGTAGTAGTAGTAGTAGTAGCAGCAGCAGCAGTAGTAGTAGTAGTAGTAGTATTCGGAATAGTAGTAGTCATAGTGGTAGTAGTTCTTGTAGTTGTAGTAGTCGAAGGAGTGGTAGAAATATTGATAGTAGTAGTGCTAGTAAGAGTGGTCGTAGTTGTAGTTGTAGTAATAGCAACAGTAGTAGTAGTTGTTGTAGAAGCCAAAGTAGTAGTTGTAGCAGCAGCAAAAGTAGTAGTAGCAGGAGTGTTATGAGTAGTAGTAGTGGCAGGGGTACTGTTAGTATTAGTGGTAGGAGCGGTAGTAATAGCAGTAGGTGTAGTAGTAGGTGTAGTAGTAGGAGTTGATGTAGGTGTCGGAATAGTATTAGTAGTAGTCATTGTAGTTGTAGTTGTAGTAGTAGTCGTTGTAGTTATAGTTGTAGTTGTAGTAGTAGTAGCACTAGTAGCTAGAGGTATAGTAGTAGTACTAGTAGTAGTAGTAGTTGGAGTAGGGGTACTGGTAGTAGTAGGAGTGGTAGAAGTAGTAGGAGTTGCAGATGGAGTAGTAGTAGCAATAGTTGTAGTTGTAGTAGTAGTAGTAGTAGTAGTAGTAATACTACTACTACTACTACTACTACCACAACCACCACCACCACCACCACTAGCAACAATAGATGTAGTAGTTGCGGTAGTAGTAGTAGTAACATGACATGTAGCATTAGCAGTAGAAGTAGTATTTGCAGTAGTAGTAGAAGTAGTAGTAGTAGTAGCAATAGCAGTGGTAGTAGTTGTTCTTGTTGGTGAAGCAGCTGTGGCAACAGTAGTTGTAATATTAGCATTAGTAGTAGTAGGAGTAGTAGCAGTAGTGTTAATAGCAGAAGTAGTAGTAGTAGTAGTAGGAGTTGCAGCAGGTGTCGTAGTAGCTGTTGTAGTAGTAGCAATAGTAGGAGTAGGAGGGTGAATTGTAGTAGTAGTAGTAGTATTCATAGTAGTAGTAGTAGTAGCAGTAGTAGAAGTAGTACTAGTAGTGGCAGTTGTAGTAGTAGTCTTAGTAGTAGTAGTAGTAGTAGTAGTAGTAGTAGTAGTAGTAGTAGTAGTAGTAGTAGTAGTTGTTGTTGTTGTTGTTGTTGTTGTTGTTGTAGGAGTAGTAGAATTGTAGTAGTGGTAGTCGTAGGACTAGTAGCAGTAGCAGTTGTTGCAATAGTAGTAGTAGGAGTGTTTGGAGTAGTAGTGTTAGTACGACTAGTGGTAGTAGTAGTTCTAGTAGTAGTACTAGTAGTAGTAGTAGTAGTAGTAGTAGTAGTAGGAGCAGTAGTAGCAGTTGAAGTAGTCGTAATTGTAGGAGCAGTAACAGCTGTAGTAGGAGTAGTAGTAGTAGTAGCAGCAATAGTCATAGTAGTAGTAGTAGTTGTTGTTGTTGTCGTAGTAGTAGTTGGAGTTGTAGTCGTATAAGTCTTAGCAGTATTAGGAGTGCTAGTAATCTTAGGAATAGTTGTAGTAGTTGTTGTAGTAGTAGTAGTAACTGTAGTAGTATTCGTATTAGTAAGTAGTAATAGTAGTATTTGCAGTAGTAGTTGTTGTTGTAATAGTATGAGTAGTAGTACTAGTAGTAAGAGTAGGAGTAGTTGTGGTGGTAGTAGTAGTAGTAATAGGAGTCATTGTAGTATTAGCAAGAGTAGAAGTAGCAGTAGTAGTAATTGTAGTTGTAGCAGAGTAGTAATAGTAACAAAAGTAGTGGGAGTAGAAGTTGTAATAGTAGTGGGAGTAGTGGTAGTAGTGCTAGTAGTAATAGTAGTAGTAGTAGTAGTTGTTGTTGTTGTTGTAGCAATAGTAGTAATAATAATAGTAGTAGCAATAGTCGTAGTAGTAGTAGTAGGAGGAGGAGGAGGAGGAGGAGGAGGAGGAGTCGGTGTAGCAGTAGTAGTTGTTGTAGTTGTAGTGTAGTAGTAGCGTTGTTCTAGTAGCAGTAGTAGTAGTAGTAGAGATTGTAGCAATAGTAGCGGTAGCGGTAGCAACAGCAGTAGCACTAGTAGTAGAAGTAGTAGTAGTAGTACGAGGATTAGTTGTAGTAATACTAGTAATAGTAGTCATAGTACTAGTAGCATCCGTAGTAGTAGTACAAGTAGGAGTACTAGCAGTGATAGTAGTAGTAGTCATAGTAGTAGTAACAATAGTAGTAGTAATAGGAGGAGTAGTAGTAGCAATAGTTGTAGTTGTAGTTGTGGTGTTATGGTAGTGTAGTAGTAGTACAAGTGGTAGTAGTAGTATTAGTTGTAGTAGTAGCAGTAGAAGTAGCAGTAGTCGTAATCATAGTAGTAGTATTAGTAGGATTAGTAGTAGTAGTAATAGTAGTTGTTGTAGCAGTAGCAGAAGTAGTAGTAACTACAGTAGTAGCAGGAGTTGTTGTAGTAACAAGAGTAGTAGTTATAGTAGTAGTAGTTGTTATAGCAGTAGTAGTTGATATAGTAGTATTAGTAGTAGTACTTGTAGTCGTAGTAATAGTAGCAGGGGCAGGAGGAGGAGGAGGAGGAGGAGAAGAAGCAGCAGTAGTAGTAGTAATAGCAGTTGAAGGAGTAGTATCCGTAGTAGTGTTAAGGGTAGTAGCAGTAGCAATAGGTTTAGTAGTTGTAGTAGTAGTAGTGCTACTACTACTAGTTGTAGTAGTAGCAGTAGTAGCAATAATAGTAGCAACAGTAGTAGTATTAGTAGTAGTAGTAATAGTTGTGGTAGCAGTAGTAGTATTTGTAGTAGTAGCAGTAGGAATAGTAGCAATAGTAGTAGTAGTAGTAGTGGTGGTAGTAGTAGTAGCTGAAGTAGTAGTATTAATAGGACTAGTAGTAGAAATAGAAGTAGCAGTAGCAGTAGTAGCATTAGTTGTCGTAGTTGTAGTAGAAGTAGAAGTGGTAGTTTTACAAGTAGCAGAAGTAATAGGAGTAGTAGTAATAGTAGAAGTAGTAGTAGTAGTAGTGGTGTTAGTAGTAGTGATGGTTGTAGTTGTTGGAGTAGAGGTAGTGCTAGTAGTAGTAGTTGTAGTAGTACTGTAGTAATAGTAACTGTAGTGGTAGTTGTAGTAGAGGTAGTAGTACTAGTAGTAGTTGTGGTAGTAGTACTAATAGTAGTAGTAGTAGCAGCAGCAGTGGTAGCAGTAGTGGTAGTAGTAATAGGACTAGTCGTAGCAATAGTAGTTGCAGTAGTAGTCATAGTAGAAGTAGTAGTAGTAGCTGTTGTTATAGTAGTAGCATTTGCAGTAGTAGTAGTTGTTGTTGTAGTAGTTGTTGTAGTAGTAGCAATAGTAGTAGCAGAAGTAGAAAACGCAGTAATATTTGTAGTAGTGGATGTAGTAGTAGTAGTGGTGGTGGTGGTAGTTGTAGTAGTGATAATAATAGTAGTTGTAGTAACAGTGGTAATAGCAATAGAAGTAGTAGTGCAGGTATTAGCAGCAGTAGTAGCAGTTGTAGTAGTAGCAACAAATGTAGTAGTAGTAGTAGTAGTAGCAGTGGTAGTAATAGTAGTAATTGATGTTGTAGTCGTAGTAATAGGAGTAATAGTACTAGTTTTAGCAGGAGTAGTAGTAGTAATAGGAGAAGTAGTAATATCAGGAGTTTTAGTAGTAGTGGATGTAGTAGTTACTGTAGTAGCAGTACTAGCAGTAGTGGTAGCAGTAGCAGTGGTAGTAGTAGTAGTAATAAATGTGGTAGTACTAGTAGTAGTAGTGGTTGTAGTAGTAGGAGGAAGAGGAGGAGGAGGATAAGCAGTAGTGGTAGTAGTAGCTGTAGTTGCAGTAATAGTAGTAGCAGTAGTAGTAGGAGTAGCTGTAGTAGTAGTAGCAGTTGTAGTAGTTGCAATAGTAGTAGCAAAAGTAAAAAATCACAGTAATAATTGTAGTAGTAGATGTAGTAGTAGCAGCAGCAGTAGTTGTAGTAGCAATAGTAGGAGTAGGTGTAGTAGTAGTAGGAGTAATAATGGTAGTAGTAGTAGCAGTTGTAGAATTGGAAATAGTAGTACTAATAGTAGTTACTGCAGTAGATGTAAGCAGTAGTGTCAATAGTTGTTGTTGCAGTAGTAGTAGGAGTAGTACTACTAGCAGTAGGAGTACTTATCGTACCAGTAGTTGTTGTTGTAGTAGTATTAGAAGTAGCAGCAGTAGTAACTGGGGCAGTAGTAGTAGTAGAAGTAGCAATAGTAGTAGTAGTAGTAATAGTAGCAGTAATAGGAGTAGTAGTAGTGTAATAGTAGTGTAGTAGTAGTATTAGTAGGGGTAGTGGTAGAGATAGTAGTAGCAGTAGTAGTTGTTGTTGCAGCAACAGTAGCGGTACTGTAGTAGTATTAGTAGTAGTCGTAGTTGTAGTAGTAGAAGTAGTAGCAGTAGTACTAGTTGCAGTCGTAGTAGTTGTTGTTGTAGTTGTGGTGTAGCAGTCGTAGCAGTTGACGTAGTGGTAGAGGTAGTAGTAGTAGTGGTAATAGCAGCAGCAGTAGTAGTAGTAATAGTAGTAGTCATAGTGGTAGTTGATATAATGGTAACAATAGTTGTAGTAGCTGTTGTAGAAGTAGTAGTAGCAGTAGTAGTATTAGCAATAGTAATAGCAGTAGTTGTAACAGCTGAAGTAGTATTAGTCGTAGTTGTAGTAATAGTTATAGTAGCAGTAGGAGTAGTAGTAATAGTGGGAGTAGTAGTAGTAGTAGTAGTATGAGTAGGAGCAGTAGTAGTAGGCAGTAGTAGTAATAGTTGTAATAGTAGAATAGTAGCAGTATCAAAAATAATAGGAG
Source organism: Trichopus zeylanicus subsp. travancoricus (assembly GCA_005019695.1). NCBI lineage: Eukaryota > Viridiplantae > Streptophyta > Magnoliopsida > Dioscoreales > Dioscoreaceae > Trichopus > Trichopus zeylanicus. Next base: position 66,361 of record RXID01014786.1, on the reverse strand, counting down.
CAGTAGTTGTAATACTAGTAGGATGAGGAGGAGGAGTAGTAGTAGTTGCAGTAGAAGTATTAGCAGCAATAGTAGGAGGAGTTGTGGTAGTAGTTGTGATAGGAGTTGTGGTAGTAGTTGTGATAGTAGTAGTAGTAGTAGTAGTAGTAGGAGGAGGAGGAGGAGGAGGAGGAGGAGGAGGAGTATTAGCAGCAGTAGTAGTAATAGTAGTAGTAGTAGTAGGAGCAGTAGCAATAGTAGTTGTAGTTGTAGTATTTGCAGGAGTAGAAGTAGTTGTAGTAAGAGTAGTAGGAGTAGATGTACTAGTGGTAGTAGTACGAGTCGTAGTATGAGTCACAGCAGTAATACCAGTAGTAGCTATAGTAACAGTAGTAGTAGTTGTAATAGCAGTAATAGTAGAGTAGTAGTAGTAACAAAAGTAGTAGGAGTTGTAGTTGTGATTGTAGTAATAGTAGTAGTTATAATAGTAGTAGTAGTAATAGTTGTTGTAGTAGTAGTAGTAGCAGTAGTATTAGTAGTAGCAGTAGTAGTAGTAGTAGTAGTATTAATAGTAGTAGAAGTACTAGTAGTAGTAGTCGTAGTAGTAGTAGTAGAAGTCATAGTAGTACTAGTTGTAGTAGTAGTAGTAGTAGTAGTAGTAGTAGTAGTAGTAGTAGTAGTAGCAGGAGTAGTAGTAGTCGTTGTTGTGATAGCAGTAGTAGTAGTAGCAATACTGGTAGTTGTAGTATTTGACGTAGTAGTAGTAGTAGTTGTGGTAGTAGTTGGAGTTGGTTTAGGAGTAGTAGTCGTAGTAGTAGTAGTAGTAGTAATAATCGAAGTTGTAGTTGTAGTAGTAGGAGTAGCAATAGAAGTAGTAACAGTAGTTGCAGTAATAGTAGTAGTAGTGGTTGGGGAAGTGGTAGTGCTAGTTGTAGTAATAGTAGGAGTAGAAGTAATGGTAGTAGTTGTAGCAATAGTAGTATTAGTAGTAGTAGTTGTAGTAAGAGTAGTAGTAGGAGTAGATGTAGTAGTGGTTGTAGTAGGAGTCGTAGTAGTAGAAGTCGTCGTAGTGCTAGCAATAGATGTAGTTGTTGTAGCAATGGGAGAAAAGTAGGTATAATAGTAGCAAAAGAAGTAGGTATAGTAGTAGTAGTAGCAGCAGTAGTAGTATTAACAATAGCCGTAACAGTAGTAGTAGTAGTAGTAGTAGTAGCAGCAGCAGCTGTAGTAGTAGTTGTGGTAGTAGTAGTAGTAGCAGTTTCAGTTGCAATAGTAATAGTAATAGTAGCATTAGTAGTGCAGTAGTACGGCGATGATAGTAGCAGTAGGGGTAGTAGCAGTAGCAACAGCAATTGTAATAATAGTAGTAGTGCTCGTAACAATACTAATAGTAGTAGTAATAGTAGTAGTAGCAGCAGCAGCTGCAATAGCAATAGTTGTAGCAGTACTGATAGTAATAGCTGTAGCAAGAGTACTAGTTCTAGTAGCCATAGTATAAATTGTAGCAGTAGTAGTAGCAGTAGTTGGAGAAGTAGTAGTAGTAGCTGTAGTTGCAAAAATAGTAGCAGTAGTAGTAATAGCAGTAGTAGTACTAGTAGTACTAGTAGCGATTGTAGCAGCAGTGGTAGTAGGAGCAGTTGAAGCAACAACGATTGTATTAGTAGTAGTAGTAGTAGTAGTAGTAGTAGTAGTAGTAGTAGTAGTAGTAGTAGTAGTAGTAGTAGTCGTAGTACTAGTACTAGTACTAGTACTAGTAGTGATATTAATAGTAGTAGTTGTAATAATAATAGTCACCGTCGTAACTGTGGTAGCCGCAGTAATAGAAATAGTAGTAGTAGAAGTAGTAGTCGTTGATATAGTTGCAGAAATAGTAGTAGTAGGAGGAGGAAGAGGAGAATTAATAGTAATACTAGTAGCAGCAGCAATAGTATTAGTAGGAGTAGCAGTTGTTGTAGTAACAGAAATAGTAGTAGTAGTAGTAGTAGTAAGAGGAGGAGGAGGAGGAGTAGTAGTAGTAGTTATTGTAGTAGTTGTAGTTGGTACAGTAGTGCAAGTAGTAGTAGCAGTAGTAGCTGTAGTAGTAGTAGTAATAGCAGTAGCAGTTGAAGTAGCAGTAGCAGTAGCAGTGGTAAAAGTTGTAGCTGTAGCAGTTGTTGTAGTAGAAGTTATTATTGTTATTGTTGTTGTTGTTGTTATACTAATAGTTGTAGTAGTAATACCAGTAGTAATAGTAGTTGTACTAGGAGTAGTACTATTACTACTACTATTATTACTGCTGCTGCTGCAACTGCCACTACTACTACTACTTGCCCTACAGCTATTGTTACTGCGATAACAACTACTACTTCCACAACTGCTGCTACAAACGTTGCACCTACTACTACACTACTACTAGTACTAGTAATACTACTACTACTACTGTTGTTATTGCTATTACTACAACTACTGCTTCTACTAGTTCTTCTACTATAACAACTACTGCTACACTTACCACTGCCACTATTGCTACTACTGCTTCTACTATTACAACTATTACTAGTACTACTACTTGTAATACTACTGCTACTACTACTACTTCAACTACTGCTATTGCTATTGATCTTGTTGCTACTTCTACTTTTACTACTACTACTACTGATGCTACTACAACTACAACTTCTTCTGTGCTACAACACCAACAAAACAACTACTACTAATACTACTACTACAACTACCCTACTACTTCAATTACTACTTCTACTACTACTACGATTTATACTATTACTACTACTGCTGCTATTCATGTTGCTGGTGTTTTACTATTATTACTACTACTACTGCTACTACATCTACTACTACTACAACTACTACTACTACCACCACCACTACCACTACTACTACTGCTACAATTACGACTACAACTGCTACTACTACTTCTGCTATTACTACTCCTACTCCGACTCCTACAGCTTCTACCTCTGCTACAACTCCTACTACCCGTACTCCAACTACTACTACTACTATTACTTCACCTACTACTTCTACTACTACTATTACTACAATAACTACTACTACTATTGCTTCTACAACTTCTATTACTAGTACAATTGCTACTACCGCTAATCTTACAACTTCTGGAACTACTACTAATACTAACACCACTACTACTCCTGCTACTACTCTTACTACTACTACTAATACTTCTACTGCAACTACCACTCCCACCCAACTCCTACTACAATTACTGCTATGTCTACTGTTGCTACTACCACAACTACTATTACTACTACTATTACTATTACTACAATTACTACTACTACTACTATTACGGCTATTTCTACTGCTACTGCTACTACTATTACTAATACTCCTACCACTACTACTACTGCGACTACTCCTACCACTACCACAGCTACAACCCCTACTACTACTTCAACTACAACTCCTACTAATACGACTACTACTACTACTACTCCAACTCCTATTATTAATACTACACCTAGTACTACTACCTCTACTACTCCAGCTACTATAACTCTTACTACTATTATTACTACTACTACTTCTACAACTAATGGTACTATTACTTCCACTACTACTGCTGCTATTACTACTACTAGTGCAACTACTGCTATTGCTATAACTATTGCTATTACCACTACTCCAACAACTACCACTCCAACTAATAATCCTATGACAACTCTGACTAGTAATACTATTACTAGAACTATAACTATTACTACTACTGCTACTTCTGTTACTACTACTAGTACAACTGCTGCTACTACTGCAACTGCTATTACTACTACTACTTCCACTACTGCTAATAGTACTACTACTACTACTAGTACTACCACACCTATATCTACTTCTGCTATAACAACTACTACACCTCCTCCTACAACAACAACAACTACTACTCCTACTAGCTGTACTACAACTACAAATCCTACAATAACTCCAGCTGCAACTTTGACTTCTACTACGACTCCTACTAGTGCCACTACTACAACAATTGCTACTTCGACTATAGCCACTCCAACTCTGACTACTATTCCTACTAATGCTACTGCTACTATTACAGCAACTACCACTACTACTCGTGCTACAAATACTGTTGTTGCTGTTGGTACTTCTACAATAGCTACTTCTACTAGTACTACTACAACAACTACAACTATTAGTACAACTACTACTACTCCTACTCCTACTACTTCTACTACAAGTGCTCCAACTACTACTACTACTACTACTCCTACTCGTACTGCTACTACTACTACTTCTACTCCTAACACTCCAACAACTTCAACTACTACTGCGCTCCTAATACGACAACGACAACAACTACTACTGCCACAACTACTACTACTACTCCTCCTCCTCCTACTACTACTACTCGTACTAATACTTCTACTCCAAACACTCCATTACCACTACTACTACTGCTACTGCTACTACTACTACTACTACTACTACTACTACTACGACTACAACTACTGCCAGTACTACTACTACTATTACTATTACTACTACTACTGCTACCACTACCGCTACCAGTACTACTTCTACTACTGTTGCTACCACTCCACCTCTGCTACTACTACTGCTACTACTCCTCCAACTCCAACTCCTTCTACTACCCCTACTACTATTACTACCCTAACTCCAACTACTACAACTCCAACTACTACCCCAACTCCAACTCCTACTACTGCTACTACTACTCCAGCTACTACAACTATTACAACAACAACTACTACTATTACTACTACTAATACTCCTACTGCTACTGCTACTGCAACTACTACTACTAATACTAACATAACTACAAGTGCTACTACTACTACTACTATTATTTCTACTCCGACTCCTACTACAGCTACTACTACTACCCCAACTACTCCCACCACTATTGCTACAACCACTCCTAATCGAACTCCTACTGCTGCTACTATTGCTACTACTACTACCCGTACTCCAAGCACTACTACTCCTACTACTACTCCTACTTCAACTCCTACTGCTACTAATGCTACTACAACTACCACTACTACTACAACAACAATTACTACAACTACAACTACTACCACTACTACTACCACCACTACTACCACTACTACTACTACAACTTCAACAACTAGTCCAATTGCAACTACTTCAACTCCGACAACTACAACAACTACTGCCACTACTATTGCAACTGCTGCTACTGCTACAAGTACTACTACTACTACTACAACTACTACTACTACTACTTCAACAATTACAACTACAACTTCTACAACTACAACTACTACTTCTACAACTACAACTACAACTTCTACAACTACAACTACTACATTAATACTGGTACAACTGCTAATACTAAAACTCCTTCATACTAAACTACCGACAAAAAACCAAAGACAAAAAAAAACCGGACGACTACGACTTATACTACTACTATGAATACTACTACTACTACTACTTCTTCTACTACAGTTGTTGCTTTTACAGTTGCTGCTGCTACTACTAGTACTACTACTACCACCACAACAATTACTCCTCCTCCTCCTCCTCCTCCTCCTACTACTACTACTCCTATCACTCCTACATCTTCAGCTACTACTACTACTATTACTGGGACTACTACTACACTCCCACAACGAGTACTTCAACTTTTGCTACTAGTACCACAACAACAACAACAACAACAACTACTACTATTACTGCTACTCATATAACAACTTCTATTCCTTCTACTATTCGTAGTAATACTACTACTCCAAACATTTCTACTAACACTACTACAGCTACTGCTAGCGAATGCTAACTACTACAGACTACGACTACAACGACTATTGGTACTACTACTACTACAACTATTACTACGGCTAAACGACTCCGAATACGTCTACTAACGGGCTGCCATGACTCACTCCACTTTTTGCTACGACTTCTACTCTACTTCTCCTACGTACTTACCAACTCCTCCTACTACTACTACTACCCCTACACTATTTCTACCCCAAAGTCCCAACGACTACAAACTCCAACTACTTACCCCAAGGTCCACTCCACTACTTAACTGCTAACTACTAGTGCTGCTACAACGCCTACAACAACAACAACTACTACTAATTATTACGACTACTAATCTCCTAAATCAGCTATTGCAACAACCTACAACTGACTAATACTACACAACTACTATTACTACACTACTACTACTAATCTACGTACTACAAAACCACTACTAGATTATTCCTACTCTGACTCCTACTATTTCTACTACTACTACTCCAACTACTCCTACTACTATTGCTAATACCAGTCGTAATCAAACTCCTGCTGCTACTACTACTCGCACTACTACTACTACCCCTACTCCAAGTACTACTACACCTACTACTACTCCCATTCCAACTCCAACTGCTACTATTTCTACTACAACTACCACTATTACTACTACAACAACAACCACTTCTACTACAATTACTACAACTACAACTACTACCACTACCACTACCACTACTAGTATTGCAACTTCTACAACCAGTCCAATTGCAACTACTATAACTCCGACTACTACTACTACTACTACTACTACTGCTGCTGCTGCTGCTGCTACTACTACTACTACTACAACTACTACAACTAATACTACTTCTACAACTACTACTACTACTACTTCTACAACAACAACTACTACTACTTCTACAACTATATCTAAGACTACTACTACATTACTACAAGTACAACTGCTACTACTACTACTCCTTCCACTACTACTACTACTACTACTACTACTACTACTACTACTACTACTACTACTACTACTACTACTACTACTACTACTATGAATACTACTACTACTTCTACTTCTACTACAGTTGTTTCTTTTATTGTTGCTGCTACTACTACTAGTGCAACTACTACTACAACGACCACTACTATTACTCCTCCTCCTCCACCTCATCCTCCTCCTCCTCCTCCTACTACTACTACTACACTCGCACTATGAGTACTTCAACTTCTACTACTACTACCATAACAACAACAACTACTACTACTACTACTACAATCACGAGTAATCATACAACTACTACTGCCCCTTCTACTTCTCATATTAATACTACTACTCCAAACAATTCTACAACTACTATTGCTACTGCTGCTATAGCTATTACTACTACTACTGCTACAGCTGCTAGTATAATTTCTACTACTATTATTATTGCTGCTACCACTACTACTCTTACCAATACTGCTAGCACTACCACTACTGCTACTATTACTACTACTAATAGTCAGATAGCTACTACTACTTTTACCATCACTACCACTATTACTACTGCTACTATTACTGCTACCAACACTACTACTACTACTGTTGCTATTGTTGCTACTACTATTGCCGCACTACTACAACTGTTGTTGCGGCTACTACTACTACTAATAATTTTAGTACCACTACTACTACGACCGCTACTAGTGCTACTACAACTGTAATTACTGCTACTACTATTCTTACTAATACGACTACTACTACAACAACTACTACTTCTACTATTGCTACTACTATTGTTACTAGTACTACAACTGCTGCTACAACTACTACTACTGTAGCTACTAATATTTCCACTACTACAACTACTTCCACTACTACTACTAGTGCTACTACAACTACTGTTACTACTACTGCTACTAGTGCTACTACAACTACTATTACTACTACTGCAACTACTATGACTTCAACAGCTACTACTCCTGCTACTACTACTACTATGACTACTACTACCACTACTACTAGTACTACTACTAGTACTACTACGACTACCGCAACCGCTACTACTACTACTACAACAACTACTACTACTACCACAACTACTACTGATGCTACAACTTCTCCTACTACTACTACTATTACATTTGTTGCTACTGCTACTACTGCTACTAATACTACATCTGCGATTACTACAACAAAAGCTATAGGAACTACTATTACTACTTCTATTACTGCTGCTACTACTACTCCTACTACCGTGACTACTACTTCCACTACAACACTAATACTTCTACTGTTGTTGCTGCTGCTACTAGTGCTACTACAACTACATTTGCCACTACTACTGCTACTACTACTGTTCCTCCTACAGCAACTAAAACTAATACTACTACTAATACTACTACTACTAATACTACTACTATAATACTACTACTATTACTCTTACTACAACAACTACTACAATAGCTATTACTCCTGGAACTACTACTCCTAGAACAACTACTACTACAACTATTACTACTATAACTACTACTACTGCTACTACTCCTAGAACTACAACTCCTACAACAAAAACTACCCCTACTACTATTGCTACTATAATTTCAACTACTTCTACTACAACTACTCCTGCTACTCCTATTACTACTTCAATTATTACTATTACTGCTGTTGTTGCTACTACTTCTGCTATTGATATTATTACTACTACTACCACTACTTCTTCATCTACTCCTACTACCACTCCAACTACCACTATGACTACTATTACTACTCATACAACTGCAACTATTAGTACTACTACTACTACTACTACTACTTCTTTTACTACTACTATTACTACAACTACTACTTCTACGACTTCTACTACTACTACTACTACTACTACTAATTCTAGTTCTACTACAACTACTACTACTACTACTACAACTACTACTGCCGAAACTGCTACTACAACAACTACTACTACTGCTACTACCTAATACTACTCCTACTACTACTTCTACTATGACTATTCCAACAATTACTACTATTACAACTGCCACTACGGCAACAACTACTACTACTGCTACAACTACCACGACTACTACTATTACTACTACTACTACACCTACTACTACTACCACAACTACTACTACTGATACCAATACTTCGACTACTGCTACTACTACTATTACTACTACTACTACTCCTACTACCACTACTACAACTACTACTACCAGAGCTACTTCTACTACGAACAATTCCTACTACTACTCATGGTACAACTATGATTACTACTACTACTAGTGCAACTATTAGCACTACAATAGCAACTACTATAACTACTACCAATGCTACTACTTCTACTACTGCTACTACTGCTACAACTATCACAATTACTAATACCACTGCTGCTGCTGCTCCTCCTCCTCCTCCTCCTACTACTACTACTACTACTACTACTACTACTACTACCGCAACTACTGCCACTAATGCTGCTTCTGCTACTACTACTACTACCACTGCTACTACTACTATTCCTTCTACTACTACTACTACTACTACTGCTGCTGCTGCTGCTGCTGCTGCTATTGCAACTACCACTACCTCTACTTCAACAACAACAACTACTACTACTGTTGTTGTTGTTGTTGCTGCTACTACTACTACTAGTACTATTGCGAGTACTACTACTACTAGAACTACTATTACTACTTCTACTGTTACTACTGCTTCTTCTACAACTACTACTGCTACTTGTACTGCTAGAAAAATAACTACTACTACAATAACTGCTGCTGGTAATATGAGTACTGCTACTACTACTACTACTTCAACTGCCACCACAAATGCTGCTACTACTATTACTTTCGCTGCTGCTACTGTTGCTACTTGTACTACAACCACTACTACTATTGCTATTGCTGCTACTATTATTACTACTACTCCTGCTGCTACTACTACATCTACTACTACGATTGTGACTACAACTACTCTTGCTACTACTACTACTATTACTATTTCTACACTACCACTACAAGTACTACTACTCAAACTACTACTACTCTAACAACAACTACTATTACCACTACAAATGTTACTACTATTGCTACTACGACCACTACTACTCCTATTTTGACAACTACTCTCCGACTACTACTATTACTACAACTAATACTATTATTGCTCCTATGTCTACTACCACTACTCCTACAGCTGCTACTACTACTCCTACTACTACTACTTATACTACACTTATTACTACTAGTACTAGTACTACTACTATTGCTACAACTACTACTACACCTACTACTCCTACTACTACTACTACTACTACTAACACCACTACTACTACTTCAACTGCTACTTCTATTACTACTACAACAACAACAACAACAACAATTGCGGATACTACTACTCCTACAGCTACAACTCCCACAACAACTCCTGCTACTACTACTACTATGAAGTTTACCACTACTACTTCTGCTACTGCTGCTACTACAGAAACTACTAGTACTCCTACTACAACTACTACTACTACTATTACAAATACAAACTACTACTACTACTACTACTACTACTACTACTACAACAACAACAACAACAACAACTTCAACTACTACTCATACCAATACTACTACTACTGTGACTACTACAACTATTACTACTACTACCACCACTTCTACGACTACAGCTACTACTCCTACTACGACTATGAGTACTACTACTACGACCACTACTACTACCACTAATGCTCCAATTGCTACTACTACTAATACTACTACTACTATTACTACACTCCTACTACTACTACTAGTACCACTTCTACTACTACTACTGCTGCTGCTGCTTCTCATACTACTATAATTACTTTTGTCACTACTTGTTCTACTACTACTAGTACTACTACTCCTTCTACTACTACTACTACTCCTATTACTACTATTACTTTTGCCACTACTTGTCCTACTACTACTAGTACTAGTACTACTACTAATGCTACAATTTCTCCTTTAACCACTGCTACTACGACTACTGCTACTACTACTGGTACTTCTACTACTACTACAGCAACTTTTGCTATTGTAGTTACTACTTTTACTGTTGCTACAACTGCTGTTGCTCTTACTGCTAATGCTACTAATACTTCTATTATGACAATAACTGCTGCTACTGCTGCTACTTCAACTGCTATTACTACATTAACTACTACTAGTAGTAGTACTACTACTACATTTACAACTGCTACTACTGCTACAATTGGTACTACTGCTAGTGCTGCTAAAGCTATTACTACTACTACTACTACTACTGCTAATACTGCTCCTCCTGCTACTGCTGCTATTGGTACTACCACTACTACTACTTCTACTACTGCTACATTTTCTACTACTGCTACTTCTACTCCTACAACTACTATTACTACTTCTATTACGGCTTTTGCTACTATTATTATTACTACTACTACTACTACTAATACTGGTACAACTACTACTGTCACTACTACTACTATTACTGCAACTACTACTACGACAACAACTACTGATGCTGCAGCTGCTGCTACTACTACTACTACTCCCGTTGCTATGACAACCACTACTGCTACTACTACTGCTACTACTTCTAATATTACTACTTCTACTACTACTGTCGCTGCTTGTACAGCTACTACTAGATCCGCTAATACTACTCTTACTACTGAGGCTACTACTACTACAACTACTACTATTACCACTACTACTACTACTACTACTAATGTTACCACCACCACAGCAACAACAACAACAACTACTACTACTACTGATGCTACTACTATTAATACTACTACTACTACTGCCACAAATACCACTACTAGAACTAATACTACCGTTACTCATGCCACTGCTACAACTATTGCTTCTACTAATGCTACTACAAAAACTACTACTATTGACACCACTGTTGCTGCAACTACTGCTGGTACTACTATTGTTAATAGTGCTACAACTTCCACTACTACAATAACAACTACTACTGCTACTAATATTGCTGCTACTACCACCACGACTAATACAACTACTACCACAACAACTACTACTGCTCCTACTGCAACTACTACTACTACTGCTACTACTATTGCTACTATAGCTGCTGCTACTACTACTGCTACTACTATTGCTACTATAGCTGCTGCTACTACGACTATTATTTCTATTACTACTATTACTGCTGCTACTGCTACTTCTACCACGAATGATACTATTACTACTTCGACTACTACTACTATTGATACTACTACTATCACTACAGCTGCTGCTTCTACTGCTACTACTACTACTACCACTACTATTACATCGACTAATACTAATGTTGCTACTGCTGCTTCTACAACTACTCCTACAACTAGTACCACTGATGCTGCCACTTCTGCTACTACTGCTGCTGCTGCTTCTCCTACTAATACTATTTCCACTGCTATTGCTACTGTTGCTGCGACTACAACTACTACTTCTGCTACTACTACTTTTGCTATTGCTACTACTGCTGCTGCTGCTGCTGCTATTATAGCTACTACTACAACTGCTACTACAACAACAACAACTATTTCTGTTACCGCAGCAACTACTGCTACTATGACTGCTACAACCGCACTACTGCTACTACATCCATTGCTACTGCTACAACAACTACTACAGATACTACAGCTGCTATTTCTATCACAACTACAATTGCTACTACTACTACTATAGCTACTACTACTTGTACTACAGCTACTTCTAATATTACTACTATTGCTTCAATTACTGCAATTACTACTACAGCTGCAGCAACTGCAAATGCTATAGCTACTACTACTACTACTACTGCTACAACTACTTCTACTATTGCTACTGCTGCTGTTACTAGTACCATAACTTCTGCTATTACCACTACTACTACTACTACTACCACCACCACTACTACTACTTACACTACTACTACTACTTTCACTACAACAACTCCTACAAATACTATTACCACTGCTGCTACTCATACTACTACAAATACTATTAATACTACGGTTGCTACTACTACTATGTCGATTACAAATACTCCAGCTACTACTACTACTATGACAATCAGTAGTACCACTACTGCTACTATTACTACTATTATTACAACCATTACAACCGCAACTACTACTATGACTACTACATGTATTACGATTACACCACTACTACTACTGCTGCTACTGCTACTACTACAACTACTACGACTATTATTTCTACTACTATTGCTACGACTGCTGTTGCTACTACTCCAACTACTCCAACTACTACCACTATTATTCCCTCTAACACTACTACTGCTGCTTTTGCTACTGCAACAATTCCTACTACTTTTGCTGTTGCTGCTACTTCTACGACTACTATTGCAACTATTGCTACTACTACTACTGCACCAACTACTTGTACTACTACTGCTACTACTACTACTAAAACTAATGTTACTTCTCTTACTAATACTACTACTATTGCTATTACTTCTATTGTTGCTACAACAACTGCTACCACTACTACAACAACTACTACTACTATTACAAATAGTATTACTGCTACTGCAACTACAAGTACTGCTACCGCTAGAACTACTACTGCTACTGCTGCAACTACTGCCACTATTCCTATTACTACTACTACCACTACTACTACTACTACTACTACTACTACTACTATTACTACGACTACTAATAATACTACTACTATAAACAACTACAATTGTCGGAATCGCTATTACTACTACTACTAATTCAACTAGTGCTCCATCTACTACTATTATTACTACTAAAGCTATTACTGTTGCTGTTGTTACTACTACAACCACTACGACTATTACAACTACTACTACTACTTCTTCTACTACTACTACATCTACTAAAACTACTACTACCACTACGACTGCTTCTACGACTATTACTACTCCGATTACTACTACTACAACTACTACAACAACTATAAATACTACAATGGCTACTACCACCTACCACCAACCACCACCACCTACCACTACTACTACTACTACTACCTACTACTACTACTACTACGACGACTACGACTACTATTACTACTACGACTACTGCACTCGTCGTACTACTATGACGAGGGCAAACTACTGCTACTCCTACTATTATTACTACTACTACAAGTACTCCTAATATTCCAACTACAACTGTTACTATCACTACAACTACTACTACTCCTCCTACTACTCCAATTACTACTTCTAACGTAACTAAGGCTACTACTAATTCTACTACAACTACTGCTACTACTGATACTACTACAACTTCTACTATTACAAGAACTGCTTCTACAGCTACTATTAATACTACTACTTCTACTATTGCTACTACAACTATTACTATTATTACTTCTGCAACTACTACTACTACCACCACTACTCCTCCTCCTATGACTACAGCCATTACTACTACTACCACTACTACTACTACTACGACTAAAACTACTACTACTACAACTACTAATACTAGTACTACTACTTATACAACCACAACATCAATAACAACAAATAATTCTACTAATGCTGCTTCTATGACTATTACAACTACTACTGCAGCCACTACTACTACTACTACAACAACTACTACTACTACAACTACAACTACCACTACTACTACTACTACTAAGACAACAACAAAAACAACAACTACTACTACTACAACTACTACGTTGACTTCTACTACTACTACTGCTGCTACTACTATTTCTACTACTAATGCTATTACTACTAATCTAACAACTACTACTGATACTGCTACAACTACAGCTCCTATTGCTACTATAACTACTAGCACTACTACTACTACTACTACTACTACTATTAAAGCTATTACAATTGCTACTACTACTGCAACTCCTATTACAACTATTACCACTCCTCCTCCTACTACTACCGCTACTTCAGCTACTACTTCCACATCTCATATTACTACTACTACTACTTCTACCACAATTACTACACCTACTACTCCTACAACTATTCCTACTGCCACTACTACAACTCCTCCTACTACTACTTCTGCAACTCCAACTATTACAACTACAACTACTTCAACTACTAACACTATTACTTCTACTACTACTACTACTGCTACTACTACGACTAGTACTACTCCAAATACTGCAACTACTACTACCACTACTACAACAACTACTGCTACTTCTACTACTACTACTGCTTCTCCTACTACTACTACTGCAACTGCTTCTTCTTCCACTACTACTACTGCAACTACTATTGCTAATACTACTAGTACTACAACAACAACTACTACAACTATTACTACTATTACTACTACTACTTCTACTACTAGTTTTACAAATACTACTGCTACTTCTACCACAACAACTACAGCTACTGCTTCAACTACCACTACTACTACTGCTACTACAAATGCTACTTGTACTACTACTACTGCTCCTACTACGGTAGCTACTACTACTACTGTTGTTGCTGCTACTCCTAATACTACTACTACTATTACTACTAGTACTATTGCTATTACTACTACTCCTACTGCTACCACGGCATCTAGTACTACCGCTACTATTACTACTACTACTATGACTACTGCTTTTTCTACAGCTACTACTATAGCTACTACTACTACTGTTGTAGCTGCTGCTACTCCAACAACTATTGCTACTACTACTACAACAACAACAACAACAACTACTACTACTACTACTTCCACTACTACTTCTACTACTGCTATTTCTGCTGCTGCTACTACTACTACTACTACAACTACGACTACTACTACTACAACTACTACTTCCACTACTACTTCTACTACTGCTATTTCTGCTACTACTACTACTACTGCTACAGCTACTACTATTACTACAAGTACTACCACAATTGCTACTAGTACTACTATTACTATAACTATTACTGCTAGTGCCATTATTACAACTGCTGCTACAACTAGTAATACTACAACCACTACTGCTACTGCTACTGCAACTCCTACTACTACTACTACTTTAGCTACACCTACGACTACAACTCTTTCTACTACTACTACTGCAATTACTACTAATACTACTACTGCTCCTAGCAATACTACTACTTCTACTAATACTACTACTACGACTATTACTACTACTTCTAGTCTGACTACTAGTACTGCTACTACTACTATGGCTACCACAGTAACTGCTACTACTACTGCTAGTACAAATACTAGAAGTACTATTAGTACTACTACTACTATTGCTACTATTGCTACAACTTCTACTACTACTACTTCTACCACTACTACTACTACAACTACCTCTACACCAACCACTATTACTACTTCTACAACTGCTACAATTACTACTACTACTAGTGCTCCTAATACTCGTGCTACTACTGTTGCTACTACTATAACTAATAGTATTACTATTACTACTACTACTACAAAAACAATTACCACAACTACTATTGCTACTGCTATTATTCAAGCTATTGCTCTTACTGCGACTATTTCTACTACTACTACTACTGTTGCTGCTGCTACTACTACTACTATTACTATTGCAACTTCATCTACTACAACTATTACTGTTATTACTACTCCTCCTAATACTACTACCAATACTACTGCTACTACTAATACTACTACTATTACTAAAACAACTGCTAATACTATTACTATTAATACTAGTACTACTACTTCAACTACCACAACATCAACAACAACAACTACAACTACTACTACGGCTACTACTGCAATTGTAGCTGCTACAACTACTACAACAACTACTACTACTGTTGCTAGTACTACTACTACCAAACAACAACTACTACTAATACTACAACAACTACAACTACTATTACGATGACTACAACAATTACGTCTCTTGCTACTACTATTTCTACCACTACAACAAAAACTACTACCACAACTACTACAACACCTCCTCTTGCTATGACTACATCTCGTACTACTGCAACAACTACTACTGCTACTACTACCATTACTTCTACTACTACTTCTACTGCTCTTAATACCACTCCTAGTACTACTGCTACTACACCTAGTGCTACTACTACTACCACTAGTACAACAAAAACTCCTATGTCTACTTCTACTATTATTATGGCTACTACTACTACTACTACAACTACTACTACAACAACAACAACAACTACTACTACTACAACAATAACTACTACTACTACAAATACTGCTACTACAACTACTGCTACTACCACTTGTACCACTACTACTACTACTGCTACTACAACTACAACTTGTCCTACAACTACTACTTGTACTACTACTACTACTACCACCCCCACTATTATTAGTACTATTACTACAACTACTACTACTACTACTACTACTACTACTACTACTAATTCTACCACTACAACTGCTACTAATACTACTACTTTGACTACTACTACTACTACGACAATAGCAACAACAACTACCACTTCTACTACTGATCCTACTACTGTTGCTGCGACTACTACAACTGCTACTAGCATTACTAGTACTAGTACTTTTACTACTACTAGTGCTATTACTACTGTTGTTGCTGCAGCTGCCGCAATTACTACTACTACTACTACTTCTGCAACTACTACTATTACTACTACTACTACTACTACTACTATTACTACTACTACTACTAGTACTCCTAATTCTTCCACTACAACTACTACTATTACTACTACTACTCCTACAACCCGCACTACAAATCGTACTACCACTACTACTAGTACTACTATTGCTACTTCTACTACTACTACCACTACCAATACTACTACTCTGACTACTACTACTACTACAACAACAGCAACAACAACTACTTCTGCTACTACTACTTCTACTCCTACTACTACAACAACTGCTACTGGTACTTCTACTACTACTTCCACTACTACTACTACATACACTACGACTACATCTACTTTTGCTCATACTACTACTCTTATTGCTACCAATACTACTCCTACTTCAACTACTACTACTCCCAATACTACTATAGCAACTCCTATTACTATTTCTACTATTACAAAGACTACTACTTCGATGACTGCTACTACTACTACTATGACTACGACAACAACGACCACTACTACTACGACTACCACTACGACTACTACTTTTGCAAATACCTCTACTACTACTATTCCTACTACTACTTCTTCTTCTACAACTATGGCTACATCTACTGCTTCTACCACTACTACTACTACTACTGTTGCCACAACTACTACTACTACTACTACTCCTCCTCCTGCGACTACTCCTTCTACAGTTATAATAACCACTACTATTACTGCTACAGTAGCTGCAGCTGCTACTAGTACTACTACTGCTGCCGTTGTTGTCGATACTCCTACTACTACTATGACTATTACTACTGCTACTGCTATAACAACTACTAATACTACTACTGCTGCTGCTGCTAATTCTACTACTACAACTACTACTAAAACAACTACTTTGACTACTACTAGTATTAAGAAAACAATAACAACAACAACTACTATTGTTCCTAGCACTACTTTTACCGCTACCTCTACTTCTACATCTACTACTAGTATTACTAGAACTACTACTACTAATGCTGCAACTGCTGCTACTACTACATCTACAACTACTTCTATTACTACTACTACTACTACAAATATTACTATTACTAGTAGTACTCCTAATACTCCTACTACAACTACTACTTTTCTACTACCACTCCCTACAAACCCATACATACAAATAACTATTAATTACTACTGGCGACCACAAACTGCTAATACATAAAAAAAAAAAAAAAAAAAAAATAAAAAAAGAAAGAAAAAAAAAAAAAAAAAAAAAAAAGAAAAAAAAGAGAAAAAACAAAAAGACTACGCCAAGTACTACAACAACAATAACAACTCTTATATACTACTACATGACCTAAACTATTGTTGATGCTTCTACTACAACTACAACTACGGTAGCCTAGCGACGTATATTGTTGTTGCTGCGACTACTCCTTAACTTACTACGACAACTACTATTACTATAAACTACTACTACTACTACTACTACTACTACATACTTACTACTACTACTACTACTACTACTACTACTACTACTACTACTACTACTACTACTACTACTACTACTACTACTACTACTACTACTACTATTGCTGCTGCTGCTAGTGCTGCTACTACTACTACTACTACTGTTGCTACTACTACTACTACTACTTCTTCCACAACTACTACTAGTACTGCTAATACTAATACTTTGACTACTAGTACTAGTACTACAATAGCAACAACAACTACTACTGCTACTAGCACTATTGCTAATGTTGCTTCTATGCTCACAACTGCTACTACAATTATGAGTTCTACTAGTACTAGTTCCCCTTATACTTCTGCTTCAGCTACTACTATTACTACTACAACTTCTACAACTCCTACTGCTACTACTTTTACTATTAGTACCACAACTACTACTACTACCACTTCTCCTACTACTACTACTACGTCTACTACCACAACTGCTACTTGTACTACTACAATTATACAACAACTATACTACTCCTATTACTGCAACTACCGGACTACTACGTACTCCCTCTACTAACCAACACCACTGGTGTATTACTATTCTACATTGCGACCCAACTACTATTACTAACTACTCCTACTACTATTACTATTACTACTTTTACTACTGCTACAACAACTGCTACTACTCCTTCTCCTCCTCCTACTATTACTACTACTACTTTTACTACTGCTACAACAACAACAACTACTACTACTGCTTCTATTGCTACCACTATAACTACTACAATAACTACTACCACTATTACTATCACAACTACTCTTACTACTACTGTTGCTGCTAGTACTAAAATAACTACTAGTATTACTAGCACAACTACGCCTACTACCACTGCTGCTACGACTACAACTACTACTACCACTACTACTACTCCTACTCCTATGACTACTACCACTACTACTACTAATACTACTAATACTACAACTATTGTGACTACTACTACTACTACTATGATGACTATTACTACTATTTATCCAATAATTGGTACTTCTACTACTATTACTACAACTGCAACTATTTTTGCTGTTGTTGCTATTGCTTATACTACTACTACTACAAGTTCTATTACTAGTACAACTGCTACAACTACTACTGTTATGACTACTACTAAAAGTACTATTACAAATGCTACTACTACTAATGCTACTGCTATTGTAGCTGCTTCTGCTTCTGCTGCTGCTACTAGGACTACTACCACTGATACTACTATTCCTGCTACTATAACTACTGATGCTTCAGATGTAGCTACTTCTGCTGCTACTACTACTGCTGCTACTCCTACACCTACTACTACTACTCCTCCTCCTACTACTACTAGGACTATAATAACTAATCCAACTACTGCCCCTATTCCTCCAACTACTACTACAATTACAATTTTTGGTCTACTACAACTATTACTTCCTCTTCTACAATGACAACTACTACTGCCTCTATTTGTACTATGACTACTACAACTACTACTGCTACTACCATTGTTGCTACTACTAATACTACTGTGACTACTACTACTGCTGCTGCTACAATTACGGCTACTATCACTACTACTGCCACCCCTGCAACGACTGCAACAACGGCTACTACCGCTACTACTATTACTACTGCATCTACTAATCCTACTACCACTATAACTACAAATATCGCTACTGCTACAACAACAACTACTATAGCTACTACTGCTATTACTACTACTAATACTACTACTACTACTACTACAACAACAACAACAACTACTACTGCTACTCCAACTACTTTTTCGACTGCTACTAATTCTGCTGCTACTACTACTGTTGCTGTTACTACTAATGCTACAATTATCGCTACTACTGCTATTATTATTTATACTACTACTATTGCTACTACGACTACTACTAATACTGCTATAATTACTGCGACTACTGCTAATGCTACTACCATTACTACTACTACTACCGCTACTACTATTATTGCTACTACTATTAGGTTACTGTTTCTACTACTACTTCTCCTGCAACTACTACTAATGCTAGTGCTACTACCACTAGTACTACCTCGACGACTACTGCTACTACAGCTACTATAATTATGGTCACTGTTCCTAGTACTACTTCTGCTACAACTATTACTACTTTTGTTGCTACTGCAACTACTTCTACTACTACAACTACCCCTACCGCTACTACTAATTTTACTACTATTACTACTACTATGACTACTCCTACAATTGCTACTTCTAATACTGCAACGACTAATGCTACTACTACTATAACTACAACTCCAGCTACTACAACAACAACTAGTACAACAACGACTACTGCTACTACTACAGCTACTATTACTTCTATGACTACAACAACAACAACTACTACTGTTGCTGTTGCTACTACTACTACTACTTCAACTACTTCTCTACTAGAACTAGAGCTATATCCACACTTACTACAATGACTACTACCACAAGGACGCCTAATATTCCAACTACAACTGCTACTATCACTACAACCACTACTACTTCTCCATCTACTCCAATTACTACTTGTATTGCAACTATGGCTACTACTAATTCTGCTACTACAACTGCTACTACTAATACTACTACCATTACTACTCCTACTACTACTACTACTACTACTACTTCTACTACCAGAACATCAATAACAACGAACACTACCACTACTACTACTACTATGACTACTACAACTACTACTGTAGCCACTACTACTAGTACTACTACTACCACTACTACTACTACTACTAGTACTACTACTACCACTACTACTACTACTACTGCCACTACTACGGTGACTTCTTCTACTACTACTGCTGCTTCTACTATTTCTACTACTATCGCTATTACTGCTAATACAATAACCACTACTATTACTACTACTACTACAACTCCTATTGCTACTTTAACTACTACCATTACTACTACTACGGTGACTGCTACTGGTACTACTATTGCTACCACTACTATAACTCCTATTGCTATGACTACCACTCCTATTACTACTACTACTGCTACTACTTCTACATCTCATACTACTACTGCTGTTGCTAGTACTTTCGCTACTAGTACTACACCTACTACTCCTACAACTACTCCTACTACAATAACTAATACTCCTACTACTACTACTATAACTACTGCAACTACGACTACTACTGCTACTATTACTACCACTACAACTACTACGATTAGTACTATTCCAACTACAGTAACTACTACTACCACTGCTATTTCTGCAACTACTACTTCAGCTGCTGCTTCTTCCACTACTACTACTAACACTGCTACTACTGCTAATACTACTAGTACTACAACAACTACTATTATAACCATTACTACTACTATTACTACTTCTTCTACTACTACTGCTACTTCTACTACAACAACAATAGCTACAACTTCAACTACAAGTACTAATAATATTGCTACTACTACTATAACTACTTTTACTACTACTACTGCTGCTACAACTACTATTACTACCACTACCAGTACTACTACACCTCTAGCAGCAACTGCTACTTCAATAAGAATAACAAATACTATTATTACTACTGCTATGCCACTACTATTCCTACTAAAGTAGCTGCTACTACTGCTGCTGCTCCTACTACTCCTAATACTACAACTACTACTACTACTCCGACTCCTACCACTACGACTACTACTACTACTACTACTACTACTAACTACTACTACTACTACTACGATTACTACGACGACTAACCACAAACAACACAACATAACTACGACTACTAAGAGTACTACTACTACTACTACCACTATTACTACTACTACTACTAAACTACACCAGGCTACTAACTCTACTACGACGTCACTAACTATCTACTACTTCTGTGCTACCCAACGCTACTACTACTTCTACTATTGGCTGCTATTACGACTACTACAACAAACCACTACTACTACTACAACTACTACGACTTCTATGACTATGACTCCAACTACAACCACTATGTCTAGAACTATTACTACTACCACTACTACTACTATAACTACTGCATTTAGTACAACTACTATTGTAACTACTACTGCTGCTGCAACAGCTGTTGCTACTACTACTATTACTACTACTCCTACTACTACTACTGTTGCTACCACTACTACTACAATAACTATTACTACAAGTACTACACTATTACTGGTGGTACAACAACTACTACAACTGCCACTGCTAGTGCTACTACTACAATTGCTGCTACAACTAATACTACTACTACTACAACTACAACTAGAACTACCGCTACTAGAACTCCTACTACTACTGCTCCTACTAATACTACTACTACTACTAATACTACTACAACTACTACTACTACAACAACAACTACTACTACTTCTAATCCAACTACTAGTACTGCTACTACTGCTATGGCTACCACAATCACTGCTCCTACTACTACTAGTACTAGTACTTCTTGTACTACTTCTACTGCTACTACTACCGCAACAACTTCTAATACTAGTACTGCTACCACTATTACTACTACAACTACCTCTACTGCTACTACTGTTACTACTACAACTGCTACAATTACTACTACTAGTACTCCTAATACTCCTACTACATCTACTGCTATTGCTATAACTAATACTACCACTCCAACCACTAATACTATTGCTACTACTACAACAAAAATAATTACTACTACTACTGCTACTACTACAACAACAACAACAACTACTACTACTAACGTTGTTGTGGCTACTATTAAAGCTATTGCACTTATTGTTATCGTTACTACTACTACTACTCCTCCTCCTCCTACTACTACTACTACTATTACTATTGCAACTTCTGATACTACTACTACCATAATTACTACTTCTCCTCCTAATACTACTACCACTACTTCTACTACTACTACTATTACTACTACAAAAACTACTACTACTACTACTACTACTATTAATACTAGTGCCACTACTTCCAGTACCACAACATCAACAACAACTACTAGTACTACTACTATGGCTACTAATACTACAATTGTGGCTACTACTGCTACTACAACTACTACTACTACCCAACAACAACTACTACTAATACTACTAGTATTATGACTACTATAGCTACTATTATGATGACTACAACTATTACTTCTCCTTCTACTACTATTGCTACTAGTACAGCAACTACTATTACTACAACAACAACTACTACAACTACTACAACAACTCCTTTGGCTACGACTACATCTCCTACTACTACAACAACTACTACTGCTACTACTACTACTTCTACTACTACAAAAATGACAACTACTACTACTTCTGCTCCAACTGCTCTGAGTACTTCTGCTACTACTCCTTCTGGTACTATTACTACTGCTGCTAATACAGCAACTCCTATGACTACTACTATTATTACGGCTACTACTTTGACTACTACTACTACCACCACTACTAATACTACAACTACTACAACAACTACCACTACTACTACTACCACTACTACAACTACTACTACTACTACTACTACTACTACTACTACTACTATTACTACTACAACTACTTCTTCTCCTACTGCAACGTTTACTCCTCCTACTACTAATACTACTACTACTACTATTAATACTATTGTTGCTGCTACTACTACTATTTGTACCACTACTACTACTACTATTGCTACTACTACAACTACTACTTGTAATATTACTAGTACTACTACTACTACTACTACAAGTACTACTACAACAACTAGTACTACTACTGCTGCTGCTACTAGTGTTGCTGGTGCTGCTGCTGCTGATTCGACCACTACAACTGCTACTAATACTGCTACTTTGACTACTACTAATTTACGACGACAACAACAACAACAATTACTACGACTATTACTACTACTACTGCTGCTTCTACTACAACTGCTACTAGTATTACTAGTACTTTTAGTACTACTACTACTACTACTACTAATGCTATTGTTGCTGCTGCTAATACTACTACTACGATAACTAATTCAATAACTACTACTATCACTACTACTATTATTACAAGTATTACTACTACTACTAGTACTCCTAATACTTCCACTATAATTACTACTATTACTACCACTACTCCTACAATCCCCACTACAAATATTATTACTACTAGTAGTAGTACTACTGTTGCTGCTTCTACTACTATTACTACTACTACTACTACAACAACAACTACTCCTACTAGTACTACTACAACACCAACAACTAATTCTACTACTACAACGACTACCATTGTTGCAGCTACTACTGTCGCTACTACTACTGTTGTTGCTGTTGCTACTACTCCTACTATTACTACTACTACTATTACTATTACAACTACTACTACCTACTACCACCACTACTACTACTGCTACAATAACTACTTCTCCTACAACTACTTCTACTACTACTACCACTACCAATACTACTACTTTCACTACTACTGGTACAACAACAATAATGACAATAATAATAACTACTACTACTTCCACTTCTACTATGAAAACAACCACTACGGCTACTTCTACTACTACTTCTACAGCTACAACTACACTACTACAACAACTACTTCTACAACTAACACTACTCCTACTTCTACTACTACTGCTGCTACAAATACTACAACATCTCCTTCTACTACTTCTACTATTACAAAGACTACTACTTTGACTACTACTACTACTACTATGACTACTACAATAACTACCACTACAACTACTATTACTACTACTACTAGTACTACTAGTACTACTACTACTTCTACAACTACGGCCACATTGACTACTTCTTCTACTACTACTACTTGTACTACTACTCCTCCTCCTCTGCCTCCTCGTCCTCCTCCTCCTCCTCCTCCTCCTCCTCCTACTACTCCTGAGAATACTAATACTACAATTATAATAACAACAACTATTACTACTACAGCAACTATAACTGCTACTACTGCTCCTGTTGCTCCCGCTGCTGCTGCTACTCCTACAACTTCTACAACAATTACTACTGCTACTGCTATGACTACTACTAATACTACTACTACCACAACAACAACAATAACTTCTACTAATTCCTCTAGTACAACTACTACTAAAAGAACTACTTTGACTACTTCTACTATTACAAAAATAACAACAACAACAACTACTACTACTAGTACTACTTTTACTATGGCCTCTACTACTACAAGTACTACTAGTACTCCTAGAACAACTAGTACTAGTACTACAACGACTACTACTACATCTGCAACTACTTCTATAACTACTACTACTACCATAACTATTACTACTAGTAGTAGTACTCTTAATACTCCTATTACAACAACTACTATTATTAGTACTACTCCTACAACCCATACTACAAATAGTATTATTACTACTACCACTACAACTGCTACTACTGCTCCTACAACAACAACAACAACACTACTACTACAACTACAACTATTGTAGCTACTACTACTACTGTTGTTGCTGCTACTGCTCCTACAACAACTACTACTACTATAACTATTACTACTACTGCTACCTACTACTACTACTACTACTGCCGTTGCTGCTGCTAGTACTACTACTACTACTACTACAACCACTACTGCTACCACTGATAATCCTACTGTTGTTCCTACATGCTTCTACAACTCCTCCTCCTACTACTAATACCACCGCTACTACTTCTATTGCTATAACTACTATTACTACAACTACTACTCCTACTATAACTTCTACTACTATACCTACTCCTACAACTACTAGTACAGCAACAATAACTACTACTCCTACTCTGATTACTACTGCTACTACTACAACTACAATAACTACTGCTGCTGCTACTCCCATTGCTAGTACTCTACTTCTCCTACTACTAATACTACTGATGCAATAACTAGTGTTGCTATTGCTGCTGCAATAACTAGTGCTGCTATGATCACAACTACTTTTGCTACTCTGACTATTGCTGCTGCTACTACTGCAAATACCAGTACTACTACCACTACTATTGCTGCTACTACTATTAGTACTACTTCTACTACCGCTACTACTGCTGCTGCTACAAGGGCTGCTGCTACTAGTGCTATAGCTACTACTCCGGTTATGCTACTATTACTACTACTACTACAACTACTACTGCTACAATGCCTACTGCTACTTTTGCTACTACTACTACTACTTCTACTGCTCTTACTGCTATGACTACTACTACTACAACTACAACTACTACAATTATTGCTACAACAACAACTACTACTACTGCTACTATTAGTACTACAACTACTATTACTACAACTATTACTACTACTACTGCAATTATTACTACTACTATTACTATTACAACAACAACTAATACCACTACAACTGCTACTACTACTACTATAATTAATTCTCCTTCTATTATATCAATTGCTAATTCTACTATAAAAACTACACTACTATGACTACTATTATTATTGTTGCTACATCTACCACCACTACTACTGCTAATACTACTACGGCTACTATGACTATCCGAACTTCTGAAACAACTACTGCTAGTTCTTTTGCAGCCACGATAGGTTCTACTGCTATTATCCCTACTATTACTATAGCTACAATTGCCACTACTACTACTATTACTGCTACTACTACTACTACCCTTGCTGCTATTGTTGATATTACAACTACTACTACTACTCCTGCTACTACTACTTATACTATAGGTACTACTACTACTATAACTATTACTACTACTAATACTACTACTAATATAATACTCCTGCTACTACTACTACAATGACAACAACAACAACAACTACTACTTCTCCTACTACTACTAATGCCACTAGTATTGCAACAACAACAACAACTACTGCTTCAACTAATACTACCAGTAGTACTATTGCTACTACTTTTGCTACTACTTCTGCTTATACTATACTGGTACTATGACTACTGATTTTGCTACTATTACTACTATTATTAATACTGCTACTACTACTTCTGTTGCTGCTACCACTACTACTACTACTCCTGCTACTATAATTATTTCTACTACTACCACTATCACTACTACTCCTCCTCCTCCTACTACTACTGTTGCAACTACTACACCCACCACTTCTGCAACAAATGCTACTAATACAATAACTACTATTACTACAGTCACTGCTACTACTGCTGCTACTACTACAACTACTACTGCAACTACTACAACTACCACATCTGCAACTAATGCTACTAATACAACAACTACTACTACTGCCATTGCTACTGCTGCTACTAGTACTACTACTGTTGCTACTACTACTGCTACTACTACTACTACAAATACTACTACAAGAACTACTACTGCTATTGCCACTGCTGCTACTAATACTACTACGACTGCTGCTGCTACTACCGCTGATACTACTACTCCTACTAATACTACT
Organism: Trichopus zeylanicus subsp. travancoricus; assembly: GCA_005019695.1. Lineage (NCBI taxonomy): Eukaryota > Viridiplantae > Streptophyta > Magnoliopsida > Dioscoreales > Dioscoreaceae > Trichopus > Trichopus zeylanicus. Next base: position 38,167 of record RXID01014786.1, on the reverse strand, counting down.
ATTACCATGACTACTACTATAATAATAACTACTAATGCTCCTACTCCTCCGCCTCCTCCTACTACTACTACCACTGCTACTACTACTATTGCTCCAACTACAATTACAACTACTGCTACACCAACTACTGTTCTGACTATTACTCCTACTATTACTTCTAACACTACAAGTATTACTATAATAACTACTATAACTACTACTATAGCTACTACTTTTCTGATAGCTCCTATTGCCATTACTACTGCTACTACTCCTATAATAAATACTACTACTTCTACTACTTCTTGTACTCTACTTCTCCTACGACAACAACTACTACTAGTACTACTGCTGCAATAACTACTACTGCTATGATCGCAACTACTTCTGCTACTATGACTATTGCTACTGCTACTACAATAACTACTACAATTGCTACTATAGCTACTACTTCTATGATAGCTCCTACTGCCACCACTACTGCTATTACTCCTACAATAACTACTACTTCTGCTTCTGCTACTTCCTATACTCTTCTTCTCCTACAACAACTACTACTACTAGTACTACTACTGCAATAACTACTACTGCTATGATCGCAACTACTTATGATACTATGACTATTGTTGCTGCTACTACTGCAAATTCCACTACTACTACCACTGCTGTTACCAGTACTACTACCACTACCACTACTACTACTATTGCTGCAACTGCTGCTACTACTACAACTACTCCTACTACTGCTATGGCAAATAATATTTTTTTTGCTACTACTAATACTACTACAACTACTACTACCACAATGCTTGCTGCTGCTTTGGCTACTACTACTACTTCTACTGCTCTTATTACTGCTATTACTACTACTACTACTAGCACTACTATAATAATAATAACAACAACAACAACTACCACTACTAATAATACTATTACTTCAATAATTACTATAACTATGGCAATTATTACTCCAATTACTCTTATTATTACTATTACTAATACTAGTGCTAGTACTACTGCTATAATTAATTATCCTTCTGTTACTACTACTACTACTACATCAACTACGACAACTACCACCACTATGACTATTATTATCATTATCGCTACTTCTACTGCCACTACTACTACTCTTGCTGCTACTATTGCAACTACTACTACTACCACCACCACCACCACTACTACAACTACTACTCATGCTACGACTACTACAACTACAAGTACTACTACTACTACTACTACTGCAACTACTACTACTACTACTACTACTACAATAACAACAACAACAACAACAACTAATACTGCTACTACCACTACCACTTCTATTATAACTACTTCTAGTGCTACCACTACTATTACTACTTCTACTGCTATTACTACTCCTACTACAAGGACCACTACTATTACTACTGCTGCTGCTACTACTACTATTACTATGATTACTACTACTACTAGTACTAGTACTAGTACTACTACTACTACCACTACTACTTCGGCTACATCTACTGCTACTAGTACTACTACTGCTACTACTGCAACTATGACTACTACTTCTACTACTACTTCAATAATAACAGTAATAGCTAATACTATTACTACTATAACTTCTACTACAACTATGACTACTACTTCTACTACTACTTCAATAATAACAATAATAATTAATACTATTAATACTATAAACTTTACTACTACTTCTACTTCTACTTCTACAACAATAACTACTACTACTACTACTACTGCTGCTGCTACTACTACTACTACTACCGCTACTACTACAACTCCTACTACTACTACTCCTACTACTCATACTACAATGACTATTATTGCACTAGAAGGAGTAGTAGTAATAATTGTAGTAGTGGCAATAGTAGTATTAGTAGCACTAGTAGTAGTAGTAGCAATAATACTATTAACAATAGCAGCAGTAGCACAAATAGTAGTAGTAGTAGTTACTATAGTAGTACTAGTAGTAACAGTAGTAGTTGAAGTGCTAGCAGCACTAGTACCAACCAAAGTAGTGGTCATAGAAGTAGTAGCAGCAGGGGCAGTGGTAGAAGTAGTAATAGCAATAACAATAGTTATAGTATTAGTTGTAGCAGTAGCATCAGCTATAACAATAGAAGTAATAGTGGCAATAGTAGTAGCTGAAGCAGTTATTGCCGTAGCAACATTGCTAGCAGTAATATTAGCTATTGTAGTAAAAGTAGTAGTAGTAGGAGCAACAAGAGTAGTAGTGGTAGTAATAATAGTAGTAGGAGTTGTGGTAGTAGTTGTAGTTGCAATAGTAGCCGTAGCAGCAGCAGTAGAAGTAATAGTAGTAGTTGTAGTAGCAGTAGTAGCACTAGTAGCATTAGAAGTTATAGGAGTAGAAGTAGTAGGTATAGTAGCTTTAGTATTAGTAGCAGTAGTAGTAGTGATAGTAATAGTAATAGTGGTAGTAGTAGTAGTAGTAGTAGTAGTAGTAGTAGTAGTAGTAATAGTAGTAGTAGTAGTAGTAGTAGTAGTAGTAGTAGTAGTAGTAGTAGTAGTAGTAGTAGTAGTAGTAGTAGTAGTAGTAGTAGTAGTAGTAGTAGCAGTAGTAATAGCAGCAATAATAGTAGCAGTACTAGTAATAGTAGTAGTAGCGGTAGTAGCAACAGCAGCAATTATAGTAGTAGTAGTAGTAGTAGTTATTGTTGTTGTTGTTATTATCACTATAGTAGTAGGAACAGCAGGAGTAATAGCAGTAGTAGTAGTAATAATAATAATAGTAGTATCTACAGTGGTACTAGTAGTAGCAGCTATAGTTCCAGCAAAAGTAGTAGTAGTAGAAATAGTAGCAGTCGTAGTAGCAGTACTAGTAAGAGCAGCAGCAATAGTAGTTGTATTAGTAGTGGTAGTGGTAGTACCAGTAGTAGTAGTAGAAGGTATAGTTGTAGCAGTAGTAGTAGTAGCGACATTAGTAGTTGTGGTAGTAGTAGCCATTGTAGTAGTTGTTGTAGAAATAATAGTAGTAGGAGTTGGGTTGGTTGTAGTAGCCATAGTAGCTATAGCAGTTGTCGTAGTAGCAGCAGTAGTTGTTATTTTAGCAGCAGTAGTAGTAGTAGCAGTAGTTGTAGTAGTTGCCATAGGAGGTCTAGCCGCAGTAATAGTAGAGTAATAATTATAGTAGTAGTAGTTTTGACTGAAGTAGTAGTATTAGTAGTTGTTGTTGTTGTTGTAGTATCACTAGTTGAAGTTGAAGCACTAGGAGTAGTAGCTGTCATAGTTGTAGAAGTCACATTAGTAGCTGTAATAGTAGGAGCAGTAGCTGTAGCTATAGTAGTGGTAGTATTAGTAGTGGCTATAATAGTATTAATAGTTGCATAGTACTTGAAGCCATAACTGTAGTAGCAATAGAAGTAGCCACACTTGTAGTAGCCACAGTACTAATAGTAGTTGTAGGAGTTGCAGTAGTTGGATTAGTAGTAGAAAGATTAGCAGTAGTAGCAAAAATAGTATTAGCAATAGTAGTTTTAGTAGTAGTAGTAATAGTAGTAGCAGTAGTAGTAGTTGTTGTAGCAGTAGTAGTCGTAGCAGAACTCGTAGTAGTACTAGATGTAGAAGTAGTGGCTATAGTACCAAAAGTAGTATTAGAAGTAGTAGTAGTAGTTGCAATAGTAGTAGTAGCTTTTGTAGTAGTTGTAGAAGTAGTAGCAGTAGTCGTAGTAGTAGTAGAAGTAGTCGTAAAAGCAGTAGTAGAAATAGTAGTAGCGACAGTAGTAGCAGTAGCAGCAGTAGTAGTAGTAGTAGTAGTAGTAATAGTACCTATAGTAGTTGCAGTTGCAATAGGACCAGCAGTAGTAGTTGTAGTAGTAGTAGTTATTGTAGTAGTAGTTGTGGTAATAGTAGTAGTAGCTATAGTTGTAGCAGTAGCAGTGGGAGCAGGAGTAGACGAGTAGTAGTAGTATCAGTTATAGTAGTAGTTATTGTGGTAGTAGCAGTTCTAGTATTAGCCATGGTGGTAGTAGTAGTAGCAGCAGTAGTAATAGTAGCAGTTGTACCGTTAGTAGCAGCAGCAGCAGTAGTAGTTGTAGTAGTAGTTAATACAACAGTACTAGTAACAGTTGCAAAAGTTATAGTAGTAGTAGCAGTAGTATCCACATAAATACTAGTAGTAGAAGTATAGCAGCAGCAATAATAGTAGTAGTTGTATTAGTTGCAGTAGTTGCTGTAGTTGTAGTGGAAGTAGTAATAGTAGCAATAGTAGTAGTTGGAGCAGTTGTTATAGCAGTAGCAGCAGCAGCTGTTGCAACAACATTATTATTATAAGTAGTAGCAATCATAGTAGTAGTAGTTGTAGTAGCTGTAGGTGTAGTAGTGGGAGTAATAATAGTAATAGGAGTTGTGGTAGCAGTTGTAGTTGCAGTAGTAGCAGTGGTAGTTGCAGTTGTAGTAGCAGTAGTAATCGTAGCAGCAGCTGCAGTAGTAGTAGCTATAGTAGTTATAGGAATAGAAGAAGTAGGATTACTAGCTATAGTACTAGTAGCAGTAGTTGTAGGGTTGTAGTAGTAATAGTAGTTCTAGTAGTGGTAGTATTTGCAGTAGTAGTAGTAGTACTAATAGCAGAAATAATAGTAGCAATACTAGCACTAAAAGTAGTAGTAGTAGCAGTAATAATAGTAGTGGTTGTAGCAATAGTAGTAATAGAAACAGTAGTTATAGTAGTTGTAGTAGCAGTAGCATTAGTAGTAGTAGTAATATCACCCATGGTAGTAGGAGTAGTAGTAGTAGTAACAATAGTAGTTGGAGTTGGGGTAGTAGTAGTACTAGTAGTAGTAATAATAGTAGTTGGATTTGTGGTAGTGGAAATAGTAGTTGTAGCATCAGTAGTGGTTATAATTATAGGGGTAGTAGTCATAGCAGAAGGAGTAGTAGTAGTGGTTGTCGTAGCAATGGTAGTTGTAGTAGTCGCATTAGGGATAGTAGTGAAGGAATAGTAGTTTGAGCAGAAGTAGTAGTAGGAGGAATAGTAGCAGTAGCAGTAGTGGTTGAAGTATTAGTAGTAGTTGTAGTATTAGTAGCAGTACTAATAATAGTTGCAGTAGTAGTAGTTATAGTATTAGTAGTATTTGTAATAGTAGTAGTAGTAGCAATAGTAGTAGGAGTATCAATTATTGTAGTAGTAGTAGCCATAGTAGGCACAATAGGAGTAGTAGCAGTAGTAGTTGTTGCAGTATTAGTAGCAGTAGAAGTAGTAGCTACAATAGTAGCAACATTAGTTATAGTTGTAGTAGTAGTAGTCATAGTAGTAGTAGCAGTAATAATAGTTGTAGTTGTAATAGTAGTAGCAGCAGCTGCTACAATATAGTAGTAGCAATAGTAGTATTACAAATAGTAATAGTAGTCATTGCAGTAGTAGACATAGGGGTAATAGTAGTAGCAGTTGTAGTAATAGGATTGGTAGTAGCAATAGTAGTAGCAATTGTTGAAATAGTAGTAGTAGTAGTAGTAGTAGTAGCTATAGTATTAGTTGCAGCAGCAGTAGCTGGAACAGTAGTTGTGGCAATAGTATTAGTAGCGATTGTAGTGCTACTTATAGTAGCAATAGAACCATTTGCAGCAATAATAGTAACTGTATTAGTAGTAGTAGTAGTACTAGTTGTACCAGAAATAGTAGTAGTAGCCACTGTAGTAGTAGCAGTAGTGGTAGTAGTTGTAGTGGTAGTAGTAATGGGATTAGTAGTATTAGAAATAGTCATAGTAGTGGTAGCAGTAGTAGTAGTAACAGCAGTTGCAGTAGTGGTTGTAGCTGTTGTAGTGGTTGTGGTGGTGGTGGTGGTAGTAGTAGTAGTCACAGTTGAAATAGAATATGTAGTAATAGTAGTAGTATTAGTAGTGAAGTTGTAGTAGTAGCAGTAGTTGTGCAGTAGTGGTAGTAGTAGTAGTAGCAGCAGCAGTAGTAGTAGTGATGGATGAAGTAGTAGTAGTTGTGGTACCAGTAGTATTAGTGGTCGATGTTGTTGTTGTAGTATAAGTAGTAGTACTAGTAGTAGTAGTCGTAATTATGCTCTTACTAATAGTAGTAGTAGCAGTAGGAGTAGTAGCAGCTAGGGTAATAGTAGTAGTAGTTGTTATACTAGTAGTAGTAATAGTAATGGTAGCAGTAGTAGCAAAGTAGTAGCAATAGTAGTAACAGAAGTAGTACTAATAATAGTAGCGATTGTAGCAATAGTAGTAATAGTAGTAGCAATTGTAGTAGTCACAATTATAGTTATTGTTGTAGTAGTAGTACTAGAAGTGACAACAGCAACAGCAGTGGCAACAATAATAATAAAAGTTATAATAGTAGTAGTTGCAGTAGTAGAATTAGCAGCAGGAATAGTAGAAGCAGCTGCTATAACAATACAATAGTAGTAGTAGTAGTAGTACTACTAGATGTAGTAGAAGCAGAAGTAGTGGTAGTAGTAGTAGAAGTAGCAGTAGTAGTTGTAGCAGTAGCAGGGGTGGTAGTAGTAGTAGTAGCAGTAGTCGTAATAGTAGTTGTTCCTGTGGTAGCAATGGTAGTAGTAGTAGCAGCGGTACTAGTGGTAGTAATAATTATTATTGTAGTAACAGTATTAGTAATAGTAGCAGCAGCAGCAGTGGTCGTAGCAGTTGTAACAGTAGTTTTAGCAGTACGTGCAGCAGCAGCAGTAGTAATAGTAGTAGCAGTAGTAGTAGAAGTAGTAGTAGTAACATTAGTACTAGTAGTAGTAGTAGTGGTAGTCGTAGTAGTCATAACTATAGTATTAGTCATTGTAGTTGTAGTAGCACCAGAGTATTAGTAGTAGTAGCAGTAGGAGTTACTATAGTAGTGGTAGTTGTAGTATCAGTAATAGTAGTTGTCACAGCAGGAGTGGCCGTAGTAGTAGTGGTAGTAGTAGAAGTAGTAGTAGTAGTGGTAGCTGGAGTAGTAGTAGTAGTATTAGTTGTAGTAGCAGCAGAAGTATTTGTAGTATTAGTAGTAGTAGCATTAGCAGCCATAGGAGTTGTAGTAGTCGCAGTATTAGACATAGTAGTAGTTGTAACAACAATAGTAGTAGCTGTAGTAGATGTAGGAGTAGTAGTAGTTGTTGTTATTGTTGTTGTAGTAGTAGGGGTCGTAGTAGTAGTAGCAGTAGCAGAATTAGTAGCAGTAGCAGCAGTAGTAGTAGGCGCAATAGTTTAAGTAGCAGTAGTCATAGTAGTAGTTGTTATCATTGTAGTAGTTGTAGTAGTAGGAGTAGTTGCAGTAGGATTTGGAGCAAAAGAAGTGGTAGCAGTAGAAGTAATTGTAGCATAATTAGTAGTAGTAGTAGGAGAAGTAGTAAAAGTAGCTATAGTAGTAGTAGCATTATTAGCTACAGCAGTAGTAGTAGAAGCAGTAGTAGTTATCGCAGTAGTAGTGGTAGTAGTAGTATAAGTAACAGTAACAGTAATAGTATTTGTAGTAGTAATAGTAATATTAGTAATAGTAGTATTAGTAGTAGCAATAGAAAATGTAGCTGTCGCATTAGTTGTTACAGTAGAGGTAGTAGAAATAGTAGTAGTCATAGAAGTAGCTGAAGTAGCAGTAGCTGTGGTAGTAATAGTAGGTGTAGTAGTAGTTGTTGTTGTTGTAGCAGAACTAGTAGTAGTAGGAGTACCTGAAGTAGTAGAAGTAAGAGCAGATTTTGTTAGAGTAGTGGCCATAGCAGTTGTAGCAATTGTAGTAGTGGCAATAGCTGCAGTGGTACTACACTAGCTGTAGCTGTAGCTGCTGTAACAATAGTAGTCGTAGCAATAGTAGCACTAGCAATAGCATTAGTTCCAATAGTGGGTATAGTAGTAGAAATAGTAGTAGCGAAAGAAGTAGTAGCAATAACGGTATTAGTAGTAGTAGTAGTAGCTCTAGCTATAGCAATAGTAGTGGCAATATTCGCAGTAGCATTGGTGGTAGTAGTACTAGTAGTAGTCATAGTAGTAATAGTAGTTGCTATAGAAGTAGTAGCAATCATAGTAGGATGGGCAGTAGTAGTTTTAGAATTAGCCATGGTGGTAGTAGTAGTAGTAGTAGCGGTTGCAGTAGGAGCACTATTAATAGAAGTTGGAATAGTACCAGCAGTAGTAGTTGTTATAGTAGCAGTAGTAGTAGTAGCAGTAATAGTAGCAATAGTGGCAATTATTGTTGTATTAGTAGTGGTGGTAGTAGTAGTAGAAGTAGCAAAAGTCATGGTAGTAGTAGAAGTAGATGTTGTAGTAGTAGCAATAGGAGTAGCAGAAGTAGCAATAGTAGTAGTAGCAGCAGGAGTAGCATAAGTAGCAATAGTAGTAGTAGCAGTAGGAGTAGCAGAAGTAGCAATAGTAGTAGCAGCAGTCGCAGTACCAGTACCAGTAGTAGAAGTAGAATTAATAGTAGTAGTAGTAGCAATAGCTGTAGTAGCAGTAGTTGTAGCAGTAGTAGTAGTAGCAAAAGTAGTAGTAGTAGGTGTAGTTTTAAGACTAGCAATAGTAGTAGTATTAGTACTCGCAATAGCTGTAGTAGTAGTACTAGTAGTTGTTGGAGCAGTAATAGTAGCAGTAGTAGTAGTAGTCGCAGAAGTAGTAGCAGTAGTAACAATAGTAGTAGTGATGGTGGTATAAATCATAGTAGTAGTAGTTGTTATTGTAGTAGTAGTAGTAGTTGTTGTTGTTTTTGTAGTGGTAGTCATTGTTGTTATAGTAGTAGTAGCAGTAGTTGTAGTAGTAGTAGTAATAGTAGTAGTAGTAGTAGGAGTAGTTGTAGTAGTAGTAGCAATAATTGTTGTTATGGTAGTAGTAATAGTAGTAGTACTAGCAGTAGTTGTAGTACTAGTAGCTGTAGAAGCAGTAATAGTAGTTGTAGTAGTAGCAATAGTTGTAGTAGTAGTAGCAGTAGCAGGAAAAGTCGTAATAGTAGTCGTTGTAGCAGTGGTAGTAGAAGCTGTAATAGGAGTAGTAGTTGTAGAAGTAGTAGTTGTGGCATTAGTAGTATCAGAAGTAGTCGCAAAAGTAGTTTTAGTAGTAGTTGAAGTAGTAGTATTAGTAGAGGTGGTAGCAGAAATAGTAGTTGTAATGGTAGCCATAGTTGTAGTATTTGAAGTAGCAGCAGTAGCAACAACAGTAGTAGTAGTTGAAGTAGTATTAGTAGTTGTACAAGTAGTAGTAGTAGTAGTAGTAGCAGTAGTAGTAGTAGAAGTAGTAGTAGTAGTAGTAGTAGTAGTAGTTGTAGATGTAGCAGTAGTAGTAGCAGAAGTAGTAGCATAGGTAGTAGTAGTAGTAGTAGTTGCGGTAGTGATACTAGTAGTAATAGTTGGAGGAGGAATAGTAGCAGTAGTAGTTGTTGTAATGCTAGTAGTAGTAGTAGTAGTACTAGTACTAGTAGTATTAGCTGAAATAATAGGAGTAGTAGAGGTAGCAGCAGTCATTCATGGAGTAGTTGTTGGAGCAATTGTAGTACTAGCAAGAGTCGCAGCAGTAGCAGTAGTAGTACTAGTAGTAGTAGAAGTAGCAGTAGTAGTAGCAGTAATAGCAGTAGCGGTAGTTGTAGTAGTATGGCAATAGTAGTCGTAGCAGTAATAGTTGTAATAGTTGTGTTAGTAGTAGCAAGAGGATTAGTTGTAGTAGCATATGTAGTATGAGCAGTAGTGGTGGTAGCAGGATTAGCAGTAGTAGCAGTAGTCATCGTCATAATAGTTGTAGTGGTAGCAATAGCAGTAGCAACATTAGTTGTAGTAGTAGAAGCAGCAGAAACAGAAGTAGTAGTTGTAGTAGTAGTAGCAGCAGGTATAGTAGTAGTAGTAGTAGTAGAAGTAACAGTATCAGTTGTAGTAGTCGTAAGAGCAGTAGCAGTAACATATGTTGCAGTAGCCATAGTAGTATGAGCAATAATTATCGTAGTCAGAGTAGTAGTAGCAGTAGCTGTAGTAGCAACATCAGTTGCAGTAGTTGTAGCTGCTGCAGCAGCAGCAGTATTAGTCGCACCAACTATAACAGCAGTAGCAACAACAATAGTAGTAATAGTAGAAGAAGTAGGAATAGTACTTATAGCAATAGTAGTAGTTGGAGTCGTAGTACGAGTTGTAGTAGTAGTGGAAGCAGCAGTAGTTGCTTAAGTAACAGTTGCAGTATTAGTAGTAGTAGTAGTGCTAGCAGAAGTAGTAGTAGCAAAAGTAGAAGTACTATTAGGGGTAGTAATAGTAGTAGTAGTATTAGTTACAACAGCAGTAGTAACAGTAGTAGTAGTAGTAATAGTAGCAGTAGTAACAGTAGTAGTAGTTGTAGCAGTAGTGGTAGTGGTAGTAGCAGTATTATTCATAGTTGTAGCAGTATTATTCATAGTGGTAGAAGTAGTAGTAGTTGGACTAATTGTAGTAGTAGAATTATTAGCTGTAGCAGAGGAAGTAATAGTTGTAGTAGTTGCAATAGTAATAATAGTAGTTGTTGTAGCAGTAGTAGTAGCAGTTGTAGCAGTAGTAGCAGTTGTAGCAGTAGTAGCAGTTGTAGTAGTGGCAGCAGTAGTAGTAGCAGCGGCAATATTAGTTGTATTATTAGTGGTTGTGGTAGTTGTAGTAATAATAGACATACTTACATTAGTAGTAGAAGCATTAATAGTAATAGTAGTAATACTAGTCACACGTAGTAGTAGCAGCAAAGGATGAAGTTGCAGTGGTAGTTGTAGTAGCACTAGTAGTTGTTGTAAGAGTTGTAGTAGTAATTGTAGTAGTTGTTTCAAAAGTAGTAGCAAATGTAGTAGTCATACTAGTAGTAGTAGTAGTAGCAAAAGTAGCAGAAGTAGTAGCTAAAGCGGTAGCAAAAGTAGTTGTAGTATTAGTAGTAGTAGTAGTGGTAGTAGTAGCGATAGTTGTTATAGTATTAGTAGTGTTAGTAATAGTAATTATAGTAATACTAGTAATAGTACTAGCAGTAGTAATAGTAGTAGTAGTAGCAGCAGCAGCAGTAGTATTAGTAGAAATAGTTGTAGTAGTAGTAGCAGCAATAGCAGTAGTGGTATTAGTAATATTCGTAGTAGTAGTAGTAGTAGTAGGAGTAGTAGAAGCAGTAGTCATGGTTGCAGCAATTGTCATAGTAGTACTAGTAGTTGTTGTAGTAGTAGTGGTGGTAGTAGCAGATGTAGTAGAAGTAGTAGTAGTAGTAGTAGTAATAGTAGTAGTCGTGGTAGTAGTAGCAGGAGGAGTAGTAGTAGTAGTAGTATAGTAGTAGTAGTAGTAGTAGTAGTAGTAGTAGGAGTAGTAGTAGTAGGAGTAGTAGTTATAGTAGTAGCGACAATATTATTAATAGTAGTACTAGAAGTAGCAGGAGTAGTAGTAGTAGCAATTGTACTTGTACTAGAACAAGCAACAGTAGCAGTAGTTGTTGTAGTAGTAGTGGTTGTATTGGTAATAGTAGTAGTTACAGCTATAGTTGTAGTAGGAGCATTAGTAGTAGTGGGAGTAGGAGTAGAAGTAGGTTTGGTTGATGCAGTAGTAGTAGTAGTAGGAGTACGAGTAGAAGTTGGAGTAGTAGTAGTAGTAGTCGTAATAGTTATAACTATTGTAGAAGTAGTTGTAGTAGTATTAGCAACAGTAGTAGTTGTTGTAGTTGTTGTATTAGTTATAGTTGTCGCAGCAGTAGTAGTAGAAGAACTAGTACAAGGTGGAGTAGTTGTAATAGTGGTAGCAATAGTAGTAGAAGTAGTTAGGGTTGTAATAGTAATTGTAGTAGTAGTAGTAGTAGTATTAATAGTAGTACTTGCAATAGTACGAGTAGGTGCAGGTCTGGCAGTAGTAGGAGTAGGAGAAGGTGTATTACTATATAAGTGGTAGTAGTAGTAGTAGTAGAAGTAGTAGTAGAAGAAGTAGTTATGGTAGTTGCAGTAGTATTAGTAGTATTAGGAGTAGAAGCAGCAACAGTGGTAGTAGTAGTAGTTGTAGTATAGTAGTAGTAGAACTAACAGTTGTGGTAGTAGCGGCAACAGCAGTAGTAGCAGCAACCACAGTAGTAGTAATAGTCATAATAGTTATAGTGGTTGTAGCAGTCATAGTAGTAGTAGTAGGTGTAGAAGTAGTAGTAGCAGTAGTAGCAGTACTAGTAGTAGTTGTTGTTGTAGTTGTTGTTGTAGTAGTCGTAGTAGTACTAGGAGAAAAGTAGTAGTATTTGTAGTAGTAGTAGTAGTAGTAGTAATAGTATTAGTAGTACTAGTAGTAGCAGTAGTAATAGCAGTAGTTGAGGTAGTAGTAGCAGGAGCAGCTGTAGTAGTTGGAGTAGGGGTAGTAGTAGTAGGTGTGGTAGTGGTAGTAATAGTAGTAGTAGTAGTAGTAGTAGTAGTAGTAGTAGTAGTAGTAGTAGTAGTAGTAGTAGTAGTAGTAGTAGCTTTAGTAGTAGTAGCTGTTGTAGTTGGTCTAGTAGTTATAGTGGTATTTACAATAGTAGCAGAAGTAATAGTAGTAGTAGTAGTAGCAATAGTAGTAGTAGCAGTAATAGTAGGAGGAGTAGTAGTAGTTGTTGGGGTAGTAGCAGTAGTAGTAGTAGTAGTGGTGGTGGTGGTACAAATAGTAGTAATAGTGGTAGTGGTAGTGGAGTTGTTGTAACAGTAGTGGAAGTTACAGTAGCAGCGATAGTAGTAGTATTAGTAGCGGTAGTGGTAGTAGTAGTAGTAGTAGTAACAATAGCGGTAGTAGTAGTAGTAGTAGTGGTAGTAATATTGGTACTAGTAGTTGTAGTTTTAGTAGAAGTAGTAGTAGTTGTAACATTTGTGGAAGTTGTAGTAGTAGGTATAATAGTAGTAGGAGTATTTGTAGTGGTTGTAGTAGTAGTTATAGTAGCAAAAGCAGTAGCAGCAATAGTAGTAGAACTTGTAGTAGTGGTATTGGTAGCAATTATCTTAGTGTAGTCCTAGTAGTAGGAGTACTTGGTGTTGTAATAGAAGTAGTTGTAGTTGTATTAGTAGTAGTAGTGGTTGCAGTAAGAGCAGCGGTAGTAGTAGTATTGGTGGTGGTTGTAGTAGCAGTAGCAGTAGTGGAAGTTGTAGTAGTTGTCGTTCTAGTAGTAGTAGTAATATTAGTAGTTGTAGTAGTAGTAGTAAGAGTAGTAGTAGTAGTAGTAGTAGTAGTAGTAGTAGTAGTCGCAGTAGTAGTAGTAATAGGAGGAGGAGGAGGAGTAGTAGTTGTAGCTATAGCCGGAGTTGTAGTTATAGTCGTAGTAATAGTATTAGTATTAGTGGTAGTAGTAGCAGTTGGAGTAGCAATAATAGTAGCAATGGTAGTAGTAGCTATAGTAGTAGTAGCTGTTGTAGTAGTAGTAGGACGAGTAGTAGTAGTAGCTGTAGTCATCGTATTAGTAGCAATACTTCTACTAGTAGGAGTAGCAATAGTAGTACTAGCTATAATTGTAGTAGTAGTTGGAGCAGGTGGAGTAGCAGAAGTAGTAGTAGTTGTTGTAGTAGTTGTTGATGTAGTAGTAGTAGGAGTAGTAGTATTAGTGGCTGTAGTAGTAGTAGTAGCGGCAGTAGCTGCAGTAGCAGTAATATGATTAGTAGTAGTAGCAGTTAGAGTAGTTGAACATATAGTAGTAGCAGTAGTGTCGAGACTTGTAGTATTAATAGAAGTAGTTGTTGGAGTAGTAGTCCTATAAGCAGTAGTAGCAGCAGTAGTAGTAGTAGTATTAGCAATAGTTGTAGCTGTAGTACTAGAAGTATTAGTAGAAGTAGTACTAGTTGTAGTTGTAGCAGTTGTTGTTATTGTTGTTGTACTAGTAGTGAAGTAGTAGAAGTATTCCAAGTAGTAGTAATAGTAGTAGTCATAGTTGTAGGAGTAATAGTTGCAGTTGGAGGAGGAGTAGTAGTAGTAGTGTAGTTGTAGTCGTAGTTGTTGTTGTTGTTGTAGTAGTAGTCGTGGTAGTAGTAGTATTAATAGTAGTAGTAGTTGGAGTGTTCCAAGTAGCAGTAGTAGTAGGACTATTATTAGTCGTAGGGATCACGGTATAGCAATAGTAGTATTAGTAGTAGTAGTAGCAGCAGTAGTACCAGCAGTAGTAGAAATAGTGGTAGTAGTTGTTGTAGTAAGTAATAGTAGTTGTTGTAGTAGTACTAGTAGCTGCAGCAGTAGCAGTAGCAGTAGTAGTTGTACCAGTAGTAGTAGCTGCAATAGAAGTAGCAGTAGTACTAGTTGTACTAGTTGTAGTAGTATTAGTAATAGGAGTACCAGCAATAGTATTCATAGTAGTTGTAGCCATAGTATTAGTAGTAGCAGTAGAAGTAGTAGAAGTAGTAGTAGTAGTAGTAGTAGTAACCGTAGTTGTAGTAGTTGTAGTTGTAGTTGTAGTTGTAGTGGTAGTGGTAGTAGTAGTAGCTACTACTACTAGGAGTAGTAGTAGGAGGTCGAGTAGTAGTTGTAGTGTTAGTATTATTAGTAGTAGTACCAATAGTAGTACAAGTAGCAGTAGTAGCAATTATACAAGTACTAGAAGTAGCAATAGTACAAGTAGTAGTTGTTGTAGTTGTAGTTGTTGTATTAGTAGTAGTAGAAGAAGTTGGACTAGGAGTAGTAGTAGCATTAGTAGTGGTTGTAGTAGGGGTAATAGTAGTATAGGAGTAGTAGTTACAGTAGGAGTTGGAGTAGCAGTGGTAGCTGCTGTAGTAGTAGTAGTAGTTAGAGTAGGAATAGGAATAGTAGTAGTAGTAGCAGCGGTAGTAGTAGTTGTTGTTGTTGTAGTAGTAGTAGTTGTTGTAGTGGTAGTAGTAGTAGGAGTGATAGAAGGAGGAGCAGTAGTAATAGTTGTTGTAGTAGTAGTAGCAGTCGTAGTTGGAGCTGTAGTATTAGTAGCATCTATAGTAGCAATAGTAATAGTATTGTTGGTGGTAGTAGTAGTAGTAGGAGTTGGAGTAAGACTAGTAGAAGTCATAGTGGTAGTCGTAGTAGTAATAGTAGTAGTGACAATAGTAGCGGTAGTAACTGGAGTTGTAATAGTAGCATTAGTAGTGGAGGTAGGTTTTGTACTAGGAGAAATTGTAGCAGTAGCAGAAGGAGTTGGAGTAGGAGTAGTACTTGCACTAGTAGTGGTAGTAGTAAGGGTAGATGTGGTAGTAAAACTAGAAGTAATAGTAATAAGTGTAATAGTTGCTATAGTAGTATTAGCAAAACTAGAAGTAATAGTAATAAGTGTAGCATAGTAGTAGTTGTTGTTATTGTAGAAGCAGTTGTTGTTGTTGTAGTAGCATTAGTAGTTGTAATAGGAGTAGTACTAGAAATAGGAGTTGGATTCAGCGTAGTAGTAGTAGTAGTCATTGTAGTGGTAGTAGTAGTAGCAGTAGTAGGAGCTGGAGTATTAGTAGTAGTACCACAAGTAGTGGTGGTTATAGGAGTAGCAACATTAGTAGGAGTAGTAGTAGTAGTAGTAGTAGTAGTAGTAGTAGTAGTAGTAGTAGTAGTAATAGTAGTAGTAGTACTAGTGGTAGTGGATGGAGTAGTACTAGTGGTAGCAGTAGTATCAGCAGTAGTTGGAGTAGTAGTAATAGCAGTAGGAGGAGTAGGAGTAGGATTAGTAGATGTAGTTGTTGTAGTAGTTGAAGTAGTAGTAGTTATTCTAGTTGTAGTAGTAGTAGTAGTTGTCGTTGTTGTTATTATTTTAGTAGTAGTAGTAGTAGTACTAGCAGCAGTAATCGGAGGAGTTGGAGTAGTTGTTGGAGTAGGAGTCGGAGTAGGAGTGGTTGTAGCAGTCAATGTAGTAGCATAAGGTGTAGTAGTAGTACTAGTAGTGGGAGTAGGAGTAGGAATAGTAGTAGTTGTTGTTGTAGTAGATATAGTATCCGTGGTTGTCATAGTAGCAGAAGCAGTACGAGTAGTAGTTGTCATTGTAGTAGTAGTTGCAGTAGTAGTAGTAGTAGCGGCAGTTGTTGTTGTTGTTGTTGTTGTAGTAGTAGTAGTAATAGTATTAGTAGTAGTTCTAAGAGCAGTAGTTGTGGTAATAATAGGGGTAATTCTAGTAATAGTGCTAGTAGTGATAATAGTGGAAGTAGGAGTAGGATTAATAGTAGTAACTGTAACAGAAGTAGTAGTAGTAGTAGTAGTAGCAGTAGTAGTAGTTGTAGTAGTAGCAGTAGCAGAAGTAGCAGCAGCAGCAATAAAATTTGTAGTAGTAGTAGTAGTATTAGTAAAAGTAGTAGTTGTTGTAGAAGTTCAAGGAGCTATCGTTGTAGTAGAAGTAGTAGCAATAGAAGTTGTAGTTGTTGGAGTAGCAGAAATAGCAACCAAAGCAGCAGTCGCAGTAGTGGTTGTAGTAGTAGCAGTAGTAGTAGTAGTATTAGTATTAGTAGTAGCAGTGGCAAAAGCTGTAGCAGTAATACTAGTAGCAGTAGAAGTAGTTGTAGAAGTTGTACTAGAACTTGTAGTAGTTGTAGCAATAATAGTAGTAGTAGTAGTAGCAGTAGTAGCAGCAGTTGTAGTTGTACAAGTAGTAGTAGTAGTAGGAGTAGGAGTAGTAGTAGAATTATTTGTAGTAATAGTAGTAGTAGTAGTAGTAGTAGTAGTAGTAGTAGTAGTAGTAGTTGTAGTAGTAGTAGTAGTAGTAGTAGTAGTAGTAGTATTAGGAATAGGTGTAGGAGTAGGAGTAGTAGTAGAAGTATTAGTAGTAATAGTTATCGTAGTAGTAGTAGTAGTAGGAGGAGGAGGAGTAGTAGTAGTAGTAGTAGTAGTAGTAGTAGTAGTAGGAGTAGTTGTAATAGTAGTAGAAGTAATAATAGTAGCAGTCGTAGTTGTCCGGGTTATATTAGTAGTGGTAGTTGTTGTAGTGGAACTACAATAAGTATTTGTAGTAGTAGTACTAGTAATAGTAGTAGTTGTTGTAGTTGTAGTAGCAGCAGCAAAAGTACAAGTAGGAGTAGTAATAGCAGGGGTATTCAGAGTAGTAGTAGTTGTTGTGGTTATAATAGGGGTAATTGTAGTAATAGTTTTACTAGTAGTAATAGTGGAAGTAGGAGTAGTAGTAGTAGTAGTCATAGTAGCAGTAGCGGTAGCAGAAGTAGTAGTAGTAGTACAAGTAGCAGTAGTAGTAGTAGTATCAGTAGTAATAATAGTAGTAGCTGAAGTAGTACTGATACTAGTAGTAGCTGTATGAGTAGTAGTAGTAATCGTACTAGTAGTAGAAGTAGTAGTAGTAATAGTAGTAGTAGTAGTAGTAGTCGTAGTAGTACAAGTAGTAGAAGAAGTAGTGGTAGTTGTAGAGTAGCTGTAGTAGTAGTAGTTATAGAAGTACTAGGAGCAGTCGTAGTAGGGGTTGTAGTAGTAGGGGTAGCAGAAACTGTAGCAGCAACAGTATTGGTAGTAGTAGTTATTGTGGTGGTGGTGGTAGTAGTAGTAGTAGTATAAGGAGGAGGAGGAGGAGGAGGAGGAGGAGTAGTAGTGGTAGTAGTAGTAGCAGTAGCAGTAGTAGTAGTTGTAGTAGTAATAGTAGAGGGAGAAGAAGCAACAATAGCTGCAGTAGTAATAATAGTAGTAGTTGTGGCAATAGTAGTGCTTGTAGTAGTGGCAATAGTAGTAGAAGTAGTAGTGGTAGTAATAGTAATTGTAGTTGGAGTAGCAACAATGACGGTAGCAACAATAGTAATAATAGTAGTTGTAGTAGTAGGGGTAGCAGTAGAAGTAGTAGTCTTAGGAATAGTAGGAGTGGGAGTAGTTGTAGGAATAGAAATCGAAGTAGTAGATGTAATAGTAGTAATAACAGAAATAGTTGGAGTAGAAGTAGTAGTAGTAGTAGCATTAGTGTTAAGAGCAGAAGCAATAGTACTAGTAGTTGTAGGAGTACTAGTTGCAGTAGTAGTAGTAGAAGCAGTAGTAGTAGTTTTAATAGTAATAATTGTAGTAGTAGTAGTAATAGTAGTAGTAGTAGCAGTCGCAGTAGCAGTAGTAGTAATAGTAGTCGGAGTAGTAATTGTAGCAGTAGTAGTGGTAGTTATGGTTGAAGTAGTTTTAGTACTCGTTGGAGTAATTATTGTAATAGTAGTTGTTGTTGTTGTTGTTGTTGTTGTACAACTAATAGTAGTAATAGTAGTAGCAATAGTAGTAGGAGTAGTAGTATTAGTAGGTGCAGTAGTAGTAGTCGTCGGATTAGTAGTAGTTGTAGTCGTAGCAGCAACAGTAGTAGTAGTAGTAATGGTAGTAGTAGTAGAAGAAGTAGTAGTAGTAGCAGCAGCAAAATTAGAAATAGTAGTATAGCAGCAGCGAAATTAGAAATAGTAGTAATACCAGTAGCAGGTGTAGTAGTAGTAGTAGAAGCAATAGTAGTTGTAGTAGTACTAGTGGTAGTAGTTGTAGCAGTAGTGCAGTATTAGTAGCAGTTGTTGTTGTGGTTGAGGATGTAGTACTAGTAGTAGTAGAAGAAGAAGAAGAAGAAGAAGTAGTAGCAGGAGTAGTAGTAGAAGTAATCATAGTGGTAGTAGTAGCTGGAGTAATATCAGTAGTAGTAGTAGTAGTAGTAGTAGTAGTAGTAGTAGTAGTAGTAGTAGTAGTAGTAGTAGTAGTAGTCGTGGTAGTAGTAGGAGGAGGAATAGTAGGAATAGGTGTAGGAGTGGGAGTAGTAGTAGGAGTGGTAGTAAGAGTGCTGCTATTACTACTACTATTGTTGTTGCTGCTACTACTGCTAATACTACAGCTACTACTGCTAATACTACAGCTACTACTGCTACTACTACTACTACTACTGCTACAATTACTAGTAGTAGAAGTAGTAGTAGTGGTCTTAGTAGAAGTAGCAATAGTAGTAAAAGGAGTAGTAGTAACAAACGTGGTAGCAGTATCAATAGTAGCTTTAAGAATAGCAGTAGTAGCAATAGTATTAGCAACAATAGCAGTAGCAGTAGTAGCAGCAGCAGCAGTAGTAGTAGTAGTAGTGGAAGTAGTTGCAATAGTAGCAGTAGTTGTACTAGCAAAAGTAGCAGTGGTAGTTGTAGTTGTAGTAGTTATAGTAGACGCAGTGGCAGCGTAGTTGCAATAGTGATAGTAGCAGCAATAGTAGTAATAGGAGAAGTAGTCGTAGTAGTAGCAATAGTAGTACCAAAAGTAGCTGTAGTAGTAGTAATAGTAATAATCATAGTAGTTGTAGCAGCAGTAGTAGTAGTAGTAGTAGTAGTAGTAGTAATAATAGTAGTATAGCAGTAGCAACAGCAGTAGTAGTAGAAATAATAGTAATTATAGTGGCAGTAGTAGTAGTGGCTACAGTAGCAGTAGCAGTGGTAGTATAATTAGTTAGAGTTGTAATAGTGAGAGCATTAGTTGAGTAGCAGTTATAGCATAAGTAGCATTATCAGCTATAGTCGTAGTGGTAGTAGTAGCATTAGCTGTAGTAAAAGTAGTTGTAGTAGTAGTAGTTATAGTAGTTGTAGCAATCACAGTAGTGGTAGCAATAGTAGTACTAGTAGTGGTAGTAGTATTATCGGTAGCTGTATTAGTAGTAGTAGTATTAGTAGCTAAAGTAGCAATAGTTGTGCTAATAGTAATAGGAGACGTAGTCGTAGTAGTACTAGCAGTATTAGTAGGAACATTAGTAGTAGTAGTCGTAGTCGTACTAGTGGTACTATTAACAGTAGTAGCATAAGTAGTAGTAGTAGTCGTCGTCGTAGTAGTAGTACTCATAGTAGTAGCAAAACTAGTGGAAGTGGTTGTAGTAGTAGTAATAGTAGTTGTAGTAGTAGTAGTATTAGCAGTTGCAGCAGTAGTGGCAATAATAACAATTTTCTTAGTAGTAGCAATAGTAAAAGTATTAGTATTAATTTTAGTTGTAGGAGTAACGGTGGAAGCTATAGTAGCTGTGGCAGTAGTAGCAGTTGCAGCATTTGTCATAGTAGTGGTAGTAGCAAAAGTAGTAGTAGATGTAGTAGTAGTACCAATAGTAGAAGTCGGAGCGATTGCAGCAGTTGTCATAGTAGTGGTAGTAGCAGTAGTAGTAGTAGCAATAGTAGCAGTAGTAGCAGTTGTGATGGTAGTAGCAGTAGTAGCTGTAGTAGTAATAGTAGTAGTAGGAGTAGTAGTAATAGTAGGAAAAGAAGTAGTAGTAGTGGTTGTAGTAGTAGTTGTTGTTGTTGTTGTAGTAGCAGTAGAAGTAGTAGTAGTAGTAGTAGTAGTATTATTAGCAGGAGCAGTGGTAACAGTGATAATAGAAGTAGTAGTTGACATAATAGTAGTAGTAGGCATAGTTGTACTAGCAGTAGCCGTAATTGTAGTAGCAGTACTAGTAGAAGCAGTAGTAGTAGCTGTATCAGTAGTAGTATGAGATGTGGTAATTCTAGTAGTAGCAGTAGTAGTAGAAGTAGTATGTCATTATAGCTATAATAGCGATAGTGGCAATATCAATAGGAGTAGGAGAAGCATCAGTATAAGCAGTGATTGGAGTAGTAGTAGTAATAATAGAAATAGTAGTAGTACCAGTAGTAATAGTAGTAGCAGTGGTAGTTGTAGTAATTATTGTGGTAGTATTACTAGCGGCAGCTGTAGTAATAGTAGTAGTAGCAGGAGTCGTTGTATTAGTAGTCGTAGTAGCAGCACTAGTGGTAGTAGTTGTAGTTGTCATAGCAATAGTAGCAACAGCAGTAGTAGTAGTAAGTGCAGTAGTAGTAGTAGAAGTAGTTGTACTAGTACTACTAGTAATAGTAGTTAGTAATAGTAGCAGCCATAGTAGCAGTAGCAGAGGTAGTAGCAGCAGTCCTAGTAGTAATAGTAGTAGCAGTTGCAAAAGTAGTTGTAGTAGTAGTAGTAGTAGCAGTAGCAGTGGTAGCAGTATTAGTAGTAACAATAGTATTAGTTTTAGCTATAGTAGTGGTAGTAGCTGCCGTAGTAGTAGTAGTAGTAATAGTAGTTGTAGCAGTAGTAGTCGTCGTAGTAGCGTAAGTAGCATCAGTACTCATAGCCGTAGTTGTATTCACAACAGTAGCAATAGTAGTATCAGTAGAAGTAGTAGTAGTACTGGTAGAAGTAGTAGTAGCTGTAGTAATACTAGTCGTAGCAGTAGTTGTTGTCGTTGTAGTAGTAGCAATAGCGCAAATAATAGTAGTATTATTAATTGTAGTAGTAGTAGCAACCATGGTAGTACTGTTAGTAATAGTAGTAGTTCTGGTAGGTGCATTAGGAGTAGTAGTAGCAGTAGCAGTAGTTGTAGTAGTAATAGTGAAGTAATTGTTGTAGTAGTAGTAGCAGTAGTAGTAGTTATTGTTGTTGTCGTTGTTATAATAGTAGTAGTAGTAGTGTAGTGGCAGTACTAGTAGTATTAGTTGTAGTACTAATAGTTGTAGCAGTAGTAGCAATAGTAGCCGTGATAGTAGTAGTATTAGTAGTAGCAGTCGCAATAGCATCAGCAGCAATAGTAGTGGTAGTAGTAGTAATCGTAGTTGTAGTAATAGCAGTATTTTTTGTTGTTGTTGTTGTTGTTGTTGTTGTTGTTGTTGTTGTTGTTTGTTGTTGTTGTTGTTGTTGTTGTAGTAGTAGTAGTAGTAGTAGTAGTAGTAGTAGTTGTAGTAGTAGTAGTAGTAGTAGTAGAGTAGTAGTAGTAAGTATAGTATAGTAGTTCGTATAGTAGTAGTAGTTTATGTATAGTTAGTAGTAGTAGTAGTAGTAGTAATATTAGTAGTTGTTAGTAGAGTTATTGTTGTTGTAGTAGTAGCATAGTAGGCACTAGTAGCTATTTAGTAGCCTAGTTGGTGTAGCCTAAGCTGCAGTAGCCGTAGTATTAGTTGCAGTCCAGTAGTCAGTAGTAGTAGTAGTAGGTTAGTAATGGTAATAGTAGTAGTAGAAATAGTTGCAGTAGTAATAGTAGTAGTAATGGTAATGACAGCAACAAAGGTGTTGTAGTAGTCGTAGTAGTAGCAGAAAGATCAATAGTAATAGCAGCAGAAGTAGCTGTAGTGGTGGCAATAGTAGTAGTAGTAGCATCAGTCGTTGTAGCAGTAGTATATGTTGTAGTAATAGAAGTTGTAGTAGTAGCAATAGTAGTAGCGGTAGTTGTCGCAATTGCAGTGGTAGTCATATTGGTAGTGGCTGTAGTAGTAGTATCAATAGTTGTAGTAGTAGTTTGGGTGGTAGTAGTAATAGTGATAGTAGCAGTACTTGCATAAGTAGTAGCTGTAGCAGCTATTGCGGCAGTCGCAATAGTAGTAGTAGTAGTTGTAGTAGTAGTAGTAGCAGGATTAGCAGAAGCAACAGTAGTATCATTAGTAGCAGTAGTAGCAGTAGTTGTTGTAGCGGTATTAGCAACAGTAGTAGAAGCGATAATAGCAGTAATAGTTGTAGTAGTAGCAACAGTAGAAGTAGTAGCAATAGTAGTATTACTTTCAGTAGTAGTAGTAGTAGTAGTAGCAGTAGTAGCTGTAGATTCAACAGTAGAAGTAGTAGTAGTAGTTGAAGTAGTAAAAGTAGCAGTAGCAGTAGTAGTAGCAATAGTAGCGAAAGTAGAAGTCGTAGTAGTAGCAATAATTGTAGTAGAAGTTGTGGCTATAGTCATGGAAATAGCTGTAGTAATACTTGTTGTCGTAGTAGTAGTAGTAAAATTTATAGTAGTAGTAGTAGCGGTAGAAGCAGTGGTAGCCATAGAAAAAATAGTTGCAGTAGCAGCAGTAGTAGCAGCAGCAGTAGTAGTAGTAGTTGCAGTAGTAGTATTACTAGTAGTGGTGGTAGTAGTGGCAAAAGTTGTAGTAGTAGTAGAAGTAGTAGTAGCTGTTGTAGGAGTAGCACTTCTAAAAGATGTAGTAGTAGCAGTACTACTAATTGTAGGTGCAGCAGTAGTAGCATTAAACATAATAGTAGTGGCAACAGTTGTTGTAGCAGTAGTAGTAGCCATAGTAGCAGTAGTATGAGAAGTAGTAGTAGTTGCGGTAGCAGTAGCAGTAGTAGTAGTGGTAGCAGTAGCTGTAGTACAAATAGTAGTTGTGGTAGTAGTAGTTGCAGTAGCAGTTGTTTTAGCAATAGTAGTTGCAGAAGAAATAGTAGTTATTGCTATTGTATTAAAACTACTAGTACTTGTTGTTGTTGTTGTTGCTGTTGTCATTGTAGTAGTGCTAGTAGTAGAAGCAGTAGTACTAGTTGTAGAAGTAGTAGTAATAGCAGAATGAGTAGTAGTAGTAGTAGAAGCAGTAGTAGCAGTTGTAGCAGCAGTAGTAGTAATAGTAGTAGTCGATGTAAAAAAAGTAGTTGTAGCAGTAGTAGCTGAAGTAGTCAAAATAGTTGAAGCAGCTGTAGTAGTAGCTACAGTAGTACTAGTAGTGGCAGTAATAGTAGTAGTAGCAGTAGTAGTAGTAGTAGCAGTAGTAGCAGCAATAGTTGTACTAGTAGTAGTTATAGTTGTAATAGTAGTAGTAGTAAGGGAGTAGCATTGGTAGCGATAGTAGCAGCAGTAGTAGTTGTTGTAGCAACAGCAGTGGCGGCAATAGTAGTAGTAGTAGTTGTGTTAGAAGTATTAGTAGCCGTATAGTATTCGGATTGGTAGTTTTGGTAGTAGTAGTCGTAGCAGTAGCAGTAGTTGTAGTTGCAGTTGCAAAAATTACAGCAGTATCAGCAATTGCGGTAGTAGTGTTAGTGGTAGTAGTAGTAATCATAGCACCAGCAGTAGTAGTAGCAGAAGTAGCAGTATAATCAGTTGTAGCTGTTGGAGTAGTAGTACTAGTAGTTCAAGTAGTAGTAGTAGTTATTGTTGTTGTAGTAGTAGTAGTAGTAGTAGTAGTAGTAGTAGTAGTAGTAGTAGTAGTAGTAGTAGTAGTACTAGTAGTAGTTGTGGTAGGAGTAGTAGGAGGAGGAGGAGGAGGAGCAGTAGTTGTAGTGCTAGTAGTAGGAGTTGGAGTTGTAGTAGCAGTAGTAATTGAAATATTAGATGCGGTATTATTAGGAGTAGTAGTGGTAGCAGTAGTGGTATTAATAGTTGTAGTAGAAGTAGTGTAGTATGAGGTGTCACAGTAGCGGTAGCAATAACAGTGATATAAGTAGTAGTATCAGTAGTAGCAATAGTAGTGGTCGAAATAGTAGTAGTTGTAGCTGCAGTTGAACTAGTAGTAGTAGTAGTACTAGCAGTAGATGTCGTAGTAGTAGTAGTAGTAGTAGTAGTAGTAGGTGTAGTAGTAGGAGTAGTAGTAGAAGTAGGACAAGTACTAGCAGTTGTAATTGTTGGAGAAGTTGTAGTAGCCGCAATAGTAGTAGTGTTAGCCTAGAAGTAATTATCGTGGCAATAGTAGTACTGTAGCTGCAGTAGTAATAATAGTAATAGCAGTAGCAGCAGTAGCAGTAGTAGTAGTTGTTGTTGTAGTTGAGGAAGTAGTAGCAGTACTAGCGGTAGTTGTTGCATTAGTAGTAGTAGCAGTAGTACCAACAGCTATAGCAGTGGTAGTAGTATCAGTAGCAGCAGTAGCAATAATAGTAGGAGTAGTACTAAAACTAACAGAAATTATTGCTGCAACATTAGTAGTAGGAGTAGCGGAAATGATAACAGTAGCGGCAGCAACAATAGTAGTAACAGCAGCAAAAGTGGTAGAAGTAGTA
Organism: Trichopus zeylanicus subsp. travancoricus; assembly: GCA_005019695.1. NCBI lineage: Eukaryota > Viridiplantae > Streptophyta > Magnoliopsida > Dioscoreales > Dioscoreaceae > Trichopus > Trichopus zeylanicus. The sequence goes on along the minus strand of RXID01014786.1, from coordinate 13,703 downwards.
GTTACAGTAGTTGTAGCAGTAAAAGTAGTAGTTATAGTAGTATAAGTAGTTGCAGCAATAGCAGCAGCAGTAGTACTAGTTGTAGTAGTGGTAGCAGTAGTAGCAGTAGTTGCCGTAGTGGTAGTAATGTAGTAGTAGAGGCGGTAGTAGCAGCAAAAGTAGTAGTAGTAGTAGCAGTAGTCATGGCTGCAGTATCAAAAGCAGTAGTCGTAGTAATAGCAATAAAAGTAGTAGAAGTAGTAATAGTAGTAGTACTACTGTACTTGTAGTAGCCGTAGTAGCTGTAGCAGCAATAGTATTAGTAGGAGGAGTAGTAGTTGTAGTAATAGAACTTATCACAGTAATAGTAGTAGCTAGAAAAGTAGTTGTAGTAGCAACGAGAGCAGTTGTAGAAGCAGTAGTAATATTAGTAGTAGAAGAAGAAGAAGTAGTAGGAGAAGAGTAGTAGTAGCAGCAGCAGCAGCAGTAGTTGTAGTGGTAGTAGCAGTAGTAGTTGTAGTATCCGTAGTAGTGGCAATAGTTTTGGTAGTAGTAGAAACAACAATGGTAGCAGTAGTAGCAGAAATAGTAGTGGCAGTAGGGGTCACGATGGTTGTAGCCGTAACAATAGTTATCGTAGTAGTAGTACTAGAAGTACTTGTAGTAGTAGCAGTAGTAGCAGAAGTAGTAGTGACAGTAGTGTTGTAGAAGTATTAGTAGTGGTAGTAGTAGTAACAACAATAGAAGTTGCTGTACTAGTAATAGTTGAAGTAGTAGCAGTAGAAGTAGTAGCAGAAGTAGTAGTAGAAGCAATAGCAGTAGCAACGTAGTAGTAGTAGTGGTAGTGGTAGTAGCAGTAGTAGCTGTAGTTGCCATAGTAGTAATAGTAGTAGTAGTAGTGGTGGTAGTAGTAGTTGTACTAGTAGTAGTAGTGGTAGTAGCAATAATAGAAGTAGTAGCAGTCTTAGCCGTAGTAGCAAAAGTAGTAGTCATAGTAGTAGCAGTAATACTATTAGAAGTAGTAGTAGTAGTCATAGTAGTAGTACTGGTAATAGTAGTACTAGCAGTAGTAGTAATAGTAGTAGTACAAGTAGTAGCAGCAGTAGTAATACTTGTTATAGTTGCTGTAGAAGTATCAGCAAATGTAGTAGTAGTAGTAGTGGAAGCAACGACAGCAGCAGAGGTAGTGTGGTAGCCATAGAAGTAGTAGTAGTAGTTGTAGCTGTAGTAGCAGTAGTGGTAGTATTAGTAGCAATAGTAGTTGTTGTAGCATTAGTCGTTGTAGCAATAGTATATGTAGTCGTAATAGCAGTAGTATTAGTAGGAGTAGTAGTTGCAATAGTAGTAGCAGTAGTAGCAGTAGAAGAAGCCATAGTAGGAGAAGAAGTAGCAAGAGTAGTAGCTGTGGAAGTCATAGTGGTAGTAGTAGTAGCAGTAGTAGTAGTATCAGTAGTTCTAGTTGCAGTTGGGGTAGTAGTAGTAACAGTAATAGTAACCGTACTAGTAATAGTAGCAGAAGTAGTAGTACCAATAGCTATTGCGGCAGTCAAAGCAGTTGTAGTAGTAGCTGTTGTAGTAGCAGTAAAAGCAGTAGCGAAAGCAGTTGTAGTAGCAATGTAGCAGTAGTAGCAGTAGTATTTGTAACAGTAGTTGTTGTATCAGTATTAGCAGTAGTACGGCAACGACTGTAGTAGTGGTAGTAGTAATAGTAGTAGTAGCAGCAGCAGAAGTAGTAGCAGTAGTAGTACTAAGTGTAGCAGTAGTAGTAGTTGTAGCAGTAGGAGCAACAGTAGTTTCTGGAATAGCAGTAGTAGTAGTAGTAGTAAAAGTAGTGGCAGTTGCAGTAGCAGCAGTCGTAGCCGTAGTAGTGAAAGTAGAAGTCATAGTAGTAGCAGTAATAGTAGTAGAAGTTGCGATCGTAGTCGTAGCAATAGTAGTAGTAATTCTAGTAGTCGCAATAGTAGTAGTAGAATTTGTAGTAGTAGTAGTAGTAGCAGTGGTAGCCATGGCAGAAATAGTAGTAGTAGGAGTAGAAGTTCTAGTAGTAGATGTTATGGTAGTAGCAGTAGTAGTTTTTGTTGTTATTGTTGTTGTTGTTGTTGCTGTTGTAGTTGCAGTAGTAGTAGTAGTGGTTGTAGTAGTAGCAATAGTTGCAGTAGTAGTAGTACCGATTGTTGTGGTAGCAATAGTTGCAGTAGTAATAGTAGCAGCAGTAGTAGTCATATTAGTGGTTGTAGTAGTAGCGATAGTTGCAGTAGTAGTAGTAGTAGTAGTAGTAGTATTAGTAGTAGTAGTTGTGGTAGTTGTAGATGTAGCTTTCGTAATAAATGTACTAGTAGCTGTAGTAGTAGTAGTAGGTGTAGCAATTGTAGTAGTAATTGTAATAGTAGCAGCAGCAGTAGTAGTAGCTATAGTATTAGTGGTATGAGAAGTAGCAGTAGTCGCGGTAGAAATAGTAGTAGTTTTAGTGGTGGTAGTAGAAGTAGTATTTGTAGCTATAACAGTAGTAGAAATAGTAGATGTGGTAGTCGTAGTTGCAGTAGTCGTAGTTGTAGCATAGTAGAAGTGACAATAGTAGTAGTAGCAGAAGAAGTAGTAGTTGTTTTTATTTTATGAAAACTAGTAGTTGTAGTTGTTGCAGTTGTTGTTGTTGTTGTAGTAGTAGAACTAGTTGTTGTTGTAGTAGTAGTAGAACTAGTAGTAGTAGTAGTAGTACTAGTTGTAGAAGTAGTAGTAGTAGTAGAAGTAATAATAGAAGTGGAAGCAGTTCTAGTAGTAGTTGTAGTAATAGTAGTTGTCACAGTAAAGTAGTAGTAGTAGCAGTAACAGTATTAGTAGTAATAGCCATAGCAGCAGTTGCAGTAGCAGCAGTGGCTGTCAGAATCATAGTAGCTGTAGCAGTAGTTGCTAAAGTAGTAGTATTAGTAGTAATAATAGTAGTAGTAGAAGTAGTAGTAGTAGTAGTGGTAGCAGTAGTAGTAGTAAGGGTTGTAGTTGTAGTAGCAGTAGTAGCATTGGTAACGATAGTAGCAGTAGTAGTTGTTGTTGTTGTGGTAGTAGTAGTAGTAGTAGTAATATTAGTAGCAATAGCGGTAGTAGTATTAGTAGCAGTACTAGTATTCTGATTAGCAGTCATCGTAGAAGTACTATAGTAGTCACAGTAGTTGTTGTTATTATTGTTGTAGTAGCAGTTGCAACAGTTGCAACTATATAAGTAGTTGTAGTAGTAGTAGTATAGTAGTAGCAATCGTAGTAGTAGTAGAAGTAGCAGTCATAGCAGTAGCATCAGTAGTAGTCGTTGGAGTAGTAGTAGTAGTTGTTGTTGTAACTGTAGTAGGAGTAGTAGTAGTAGTAACAGCAGTAGCAGTAGTAGGATAAGTAGCAGAAGTAGTAGTAGCTGGAGTTGTAGTAGCAGTAGTAATTGAAGTAGTAGTTGCGGTATTATTAGGAGTGGTACAAGGAGCAGTAGTTTTATTCACAGTAGTAGCAGCAGTAGTAGTAGTATGAGAAGTAGTTGTAATAGTGGTAGTAGTAGCTGCAGTAGTAGTAGGAGTATCAATAATAGCAGCAATAGCAGTATTTGAACCCCTAGCAGTAGTAGTAGTAGAAGTATCAGAAGTAGTAGTAGTACTAGAAGTAGTAGTAGCCGTAGTAGTAGGTGGAGCAATAGTAGTAGGACAAGTACTAGTTGTTGTTATCGCAGGAGAAGTTGTAGTAGTAGCAGCAGAAGTAGTAGTTGTAGCAGTAGAAGTAATTGTGGTGGCAATACTAGAATTAGTAGCAGTAGTAGTTGTAGTGTTAGAAGTAGCAGTAGTAGCAGTAGTAGTAGTTATTGTTGTTGTGAAAGTAGTAGCAGTAGTAGAAGTAGTAGTGGCAGTAGTAGTAGTAACAGTTCTACCAGCAGCTGTAGCAACGGTAGTAGTAGTTTGAGTAATAATAGTAGTATTAGTAGCAGTAGTTACAATAGTAGTAGCAGTAATAGTAATTATTATAACAGTATTAGTAGTAGTAGTAGCAGTAGCAGTAGAAGTAGTCCTAGTAGTACTAGTGGTTGTAGTAGTAGCAGTAGCAGAAGTCGTAGAAGTAGTAGTAGTAGTAGCTGTAGTAGTAGAAGTAGTAGTTGTAGTTGTATAAGTAGTGGCAGCAGTAGCAGTAGTAGTTGTAGTAGTTCTAGAAGCAGTAGCAGTAGTAGCATTAGTTGCTGTAGTAGTAGTAGTAGTAGTAATCATAGTGGCAGTAGTAGTAGCAGAAGTAGTAGGAGTAGTAGTCGTAATAGTAGTAGCAGCAGTTATAGCAATAGTATAAAAAATGGTTGTCATAGTAGTAGAAGTAATAGTAGAAGAAGTAGTATTAGTAGTCGCGGTAGCAGTAGTAGTAATAGTAGTAGCAGTAGTACTTGTAGTAGCAGTAGTAGCAATAACAGCAGTAGTATTAAGAGGAGTAATAGTTATAGTAATAGAAGTTGTCGTAGTAGTAGTAGTAGCTGAAAAAGTAGTAGTAATAGCATTAGTACTAGTGATAGTGATAGTAGTCGTAGTACTAATAGTAGCAGTAGCAGTAGTAGCAGCAATTATAGTAATAGTAGTAGTAGCAGCAACGACAACATTAATGGCAGAAGTAGTAGCAAAAGTAGTTGTAATAGTAGTAGCAGGAGCAATAGTCGTTGTAGCAGTAGTATGAGTAGTAGTAGTGGTAGTATTAGAAGTAGTAGTTGCAGGAGAAGTAGTAGCAGCAGTAGCAGTAGTAGTCATAGCGGTAGTAGTAGTAATAATAGTAGAAACAACAATGGTAGTTGTCACAGCAGAAGTAGTAGTGTAGTAGGGGTAGCGGCTGTTGCAGTCGTAGCTGTAGTAGTTGTAGTAGTAGTACTAGAAGTACTTGTAGTAGCCCCAATAGTAGCAGAGGTAGTAGTAACTCTAGTGTTGTAGAAGTATTAGTCGTAGTAGTAGCAACAACAACAGCAGTAGTAGTTGTTGATGTTGTGGTACTAGTAGTAGTTGAAGTAGGAGCAGCAGAAGTAGTAGCAGAAGTAGTAATAGTAGCAATATCAGTAGCAGTGTAGTAGTAGCAATAGTTGCAATAGAAATAGTAGTAGTAGTAGTAGCAGTAGGAATAGTGGCTGTAGTTGCCATAGTAGTAATAGTAGTAGTTGTAGTAGTGGCAAGTGTTGTTGCAGAACAAGTAGTAGTAGTTATAGCAGTAGTAGTAGTAGTACTAGTAGTAGTAGTAGCAGTAACAGTTGTAGTTGTAGTAGTAGTTGTAGCCGTCGTAGCGGTAGTAGCAGTAGTAGTAGAAATAGTAGTAGCAGTAGCAATTTAGCTACATAAGTAGTAGTAGTAGCAGTAGTTGTAATAGTAGTCATTGTCATACTAGTTGTAATATTTGTAGTAGTAGTAGTTGTAGTTATTGCAGTCACATTAGTAGTAGCAGTAGCAGTACAAGAAGTTGTAGTTGCTGTTGCAATAGTTGCAGCAGTGTCAATAGCTGCAATAGTAGTAGCAGTACTAGTAGCAGCAGTAGTAGCAATCACAGCTGTAGTATAAGTAGTAGTTGTAGTAGTAGAAGTAGTAGTATTAGTAGCAATAGTAGTTGCAGAAATAGTAGTAGTTGTAATAGTAGTAGTAGTAGTTGTTGTAGTTGTAGTAGTTGTAAAAGTAGTAGTAGTAGTAGTAGGACAAGTCGTAGTAGTTTTTTATAATAGGAAAAGCAGCAGTAGTAGTAGTATTAGTAACAGTAGTAGCAATCGAAGTCATGGTAGTAGTAGTAGCAGAAGTAGTAGTAGTAGAATTAGCGGTAGTAGTAGTAATAATTGTAGCAATAGTAGTAGTAATAATAGAAGTATTAGTAGTAATGGTAGTAGTAATAATAACAGTAGTAGTAGTAGCAATAGTGGTAGTAGTAGGATTAGTAGTAGTGGTGGTAGTAATAGTAGTAGTAGTTGTAGCTATAGTAGTAGTAGTGGTGGTAGTAGAAGTAGCACTAGCCGTAGAAGCAGAAGTTGTAACAAAGTAGTAGAGTAGTAATAGTAGCAATGGTTGCAGCAATAGTAGTAATAGTAGTAGTAGTAGTGGTAGTCGTAAGAGTGGTAATAGTAGTAGCAGCAGTAGTAATAGAAGTAGTAGTGATAGTCATAGTAATAGTAGTAGTACTAATAGTAGTCGTAGTAGTAGTTGTTGTTGTGGTTGTAGAAGTAGCAGTAGCAGTAGAAGAAGTAGTAGTAGTAATAGTAGTATTAGTAGCGATACTAGTAGTAGTCGTAGCAGTAGCAGTAATAGCATTAGTAGCAGCAGAAGCAGCAGTCGTTGTAGCAGCAAGAGGAGTAGTAGTAGTAGTGGAAGTAGTGGCAGTAGTAGTCGATGCAAAAGTAGCAGTGGTTGTAATAGTAGCAGTTGTATTAGAAGCAATAGTAGTGTAGCAATTTTAGTAGTAGTAATAGTAGTAAAAGTAGTAGTAGTAATTTTAGTAGCAGTAGCAACAGCAACAACAATAGTATTAGTAGTAATAGTAGTACCGTAATAGTAGTAGTAGTAATAGTAATTGTAGTAGTAGTAGGTATAGTGGTGGTAGTAGTAGTAGTATCAGTAGCAGTAGTTGTAGTAATAGCAAGAATACTAGTGGTAGCTATAGTAGCAGTAGTATCCGCAGTAGTAGTTCTAGTTGCAGTAGCAGTGGTAATAGTAATAGTTGTAGTGTTAATAGTGGTAGTAGTTTCATAAGTAGCTATAGTGGTAGCAGTAGTTGTGCTAGTAGTAATTGGAGTAGGGGGAGCAATTGTAGTTGTGGTATGTGTAGTATTAGTAGTTGTAGCTGTAGTACTAGCAGTAATAGTCATAGTAGTAGTAGTAGTTATTGTAGTAGCAAAACTAGTAGAAGTAGTTGTAGTTGTAGTTGCAAGAGTAGTAGTAGCATTAGTAGCAGTAGGAGCAGTAGTAGCAATAGTAGCAGTTGTTGCAGAAGTAGCAATACCAGAAGTATTAGTACTAGGAGTCGTAGTAATAGTAGTAGCTGTGGAAGCTATAGTAGCAGTGGTAGTAGTATCTGGTGCAGTAGTTGCAGCTGTAGCAGTAGGAGTAGGAGTAGTAGTAGTTGCAGTAGTAGTAGTAGTAGTAGTAGTAGCAGTAGTAACAATTGTAGTAATAGTAGTAGTGGTAGTAGCAGTAGAAGAAGCAGTAGTCTTTGTTATACTAGTAGTAGTAGTAATGGCAGTATTAGCTGTAGCAGAAGTAGTAGTAGTATTATTAGCATGAGTAGTAGTAGAAGTAATATTAGAAGTAGTAGTAGACATTGTAGTAGTAGTAGGCAAAAAAGTAGTAGAAGTAGCTGTAATAGTAGTATCAGTAGTAGTATCAAACGTGGTACTTCTAGTTGCAGTAGTGGTAGTAGAAGTACTAGTAGTTGTAGATGTAATAGCAATAGTTGTCATTTTAGTAGTAGTGTTACAAGCAGTAGTAGTAGCAGTAGTAGAAGTAGTTGTTGTAGTAGCAGCAGCAGCAGCAGTAGCAGTAGTAGTAGAAGTAGCCGTGGTTGTAGCAGTAGCAGTAGCAACAACAGCAGCAACACTATTAATAGTAGTAGTAGCAGTAGTAGTAGTAGCAATTGTGGCTGTAGGAGCAGTCGTGGCAGTTGTTGTAGTAGTTGTAGTAGCAGTAGCAGTAGCAGAAGAAAAAGTCATGGTAGTAGTAGTTAGTAGCGGTGTTAGTAGTCGCAATAGTCATGGTAGTAGTAGTAGTGGTTGTAGTAGTAGTATTAGTTAGTAATAGATGTAGTAGTTAGAAGTAGTAGTATTGTAGCAGTTGTAGCAGCAGCAACAATAGTAGCTGGAGTCATAGTTGTAGAAGTAGTAGCAGTCGTGGCAATAATAGTAGCAATAGTAGTAGCAGTTGTAGTGGTAGCAGTAGCAACAAGATTAGTAGTAGTAGTAGTAGCAGCAGCTGTAACAGTAGCAGTAGTAGTTGTAACAATAGTAGTAGTGGTAGCCGCAGTAGTAGTGGTAGTAGTAGTAGTAGTGGTGGTGGTAGCAGCAGTAGCAGTAGCAGTGGTAGTAGTATTGTTAGTTGTGGCAGCAGTTGTTGTAGGGCTAGTGGAAGTAGCAGCAGCCCTCGTAGGCATAGTGGTAGTCGCAGCAGCAGTCGTAGTTGCAGTAGTAGCAGTAATAGTAGTAGTTGCAGCTTCATCAGCCATAGTAATAATTTTAGTACTATTACAAGTAGAAGGTTGTAGTAGTAGTAGTCGTAGTAGTAATATTAGTAGTAGTAGTAGTAGTAGTAGTAGTAGTAGTTGAATCAATAGCAGTCATAGTTGTGGTCTTAGCGGTTGTAGTAGTTGTAGCAAAAGTAGTAGTAGTAGTCGTAGTAGTGGTAGGAGTAGTTGCAGTAGTAACGATTGTAGCTGAAGCAATAATGGTAGTGGTAGTCGCAGTAGTAGCAGTAGCAGCAGTAGCAATAGTAGTGGTAATATAAGTAGTAGGGCAAAAGCAATAGCCATAGTGGCTGTAGTCTCAGTAGTAGTAGTAGTAGTTGTTGTAATATTAATACTAGTAGTTGTAGTAGTAGTTATAGTAGAAGTAGTAGTAGTTGTTGTAGTATTAGTAATAGTTATAGTAGTAATAGGTGGAGGTGGAGGAGGAGGAGTGGTAGTTGTAGTAGCAGTAGAAGCAGTAGTAGCAGTAGCAGTAGTTTTAGTAGTAGTAGCAGCAGCAGGAGGAGGAGTAGTACTACTACTACTACTATAAGTAGTAGTTGTAGGAGCAGTAGAAGTAGTAGTACTTGTAGTAGTATTAAGAGTAGTAGTATTAGTAGAAGTAGTAGTACTAGTAGGAGAAGAAGAGTAGTAGTTGTAGTAGTAGTTATAGTAGTATTAGCAGTAGTAGAAGTAGTAGTAGTCGTAATAGCAGTAGTAGTCATAGTAGGAGGAGAAATCGAGTAGTGGCAGTAGTAATATTCATAGTAGCTATAGTAGTATTAGTAATACTAGTGGTGCTAGGAGTAGTAGTAGTAGCATTAGCAGTAGTACTAATAGTAGTAGTAGTCGTAGTCGTAGTAGTAGTAGCGGTAGTAGAAGTTGTAGTAATAATAGTAGTAGTAGAAGTAGTAGTTGTTGTTATTGTAGTCGTAGTAGTAGGAGTAGTTGTTGTTGTAGTAGCTGTAGTAGTTGTAGTACTAGCAGTAGTAGCAGTGATAGTAGTATTAGTGGTAATACTAGCTATAGTGGTAACAGTTGTAGTAGGTGAAGTAGTATAAGTAGTAGTAGAAACAGTAGCAGCAGTAGCATAGTGGTAGCAATAGTAGTAATAACAGCAGTAGTTGCAGTAGTAGTAGCAGTAGTTGCAGTAGTAGTAGTACTAGCACTAGTAGTAGTGCCAGTAGTAGTTGCGGTAGTAGTAGTAATAGTAGAAATAACAGTAGTAGCAGTAGTAGTAGTCATAGTAGTGGTAGCAGTTGTCATCATAGTAGTAGTAGTTGCTGCAATAGTAGTTATAGTCGGAGTAGTAGTTGTAGGAGCAATTGTAGTAGTGGCTATAGTATCAGCAATAGTAGTAGTTGTAGTAGTAATAGTTATAGTAGCGAAGGCAAAAGTTGTAGTAGTTGTTCTTGTAGTAGCTAGAGCAATAGTAGCAGTAGAAGTAGTGGAAGTAGTAGTACTTGTTGATGTAATAGAAGTAGTAGTAGTAATTGTTGTATTAGTAGCAATTGTAGTAGTTTTAGCAGTAGTAGTCGTCGTTGTTGTACTAGTAGTTGTTGTAGTAAGAGTAGTAGCTGTAGCAGTAGTAGCATTAGTAGTAGCAAAAATAGGTGTTGTTGGAGAATTATTAGTAGTAAAAGTGGTAGTAGTAATAATAGTAGTAGTAGTAATATTACTACAGTAGTAGCAGTAGTAGTGGCAGAAGCAGTTGTAGCTATAGTCGTAGTAGCCGTAGTAGCAGTAATAGTGGTAGATGTAGTAATGGTGGCAGTAGTTATTTTAGTAGTAGTAGTAGTAATAGTAGGAGTTCTTGTAGTAGTAGCATCAGCAGCAATAGTAGTAGTAATACTAATAGGTATAGTAGAAGTAGCATTAGTTGTAGTATGAAGAGAAGTAGTAGTATTAGTAGTATGAGTAGTAGGTATAGAAGTAGTAGTTCGAGTAGTTGTAGTTGTTATCGTTGTAACAGTAGTTGTAGTAGTAGTAGAAGTAGTACTAGTAGTTGTAATAATTTTAGAAGTTGTAGAAGTAGTTCTAGCAATAGTTGTTGTAATAATAGTAGTAGTAGTAACAGCAGTAGCAGCAGTAGTAGTAGTAGTTGCAATAGCAGTAGTGGTGGTGGTAGTAGTTGTAGTAGTAGTACTAGTCACGATAGTAGTAGTAGAATTAGTAGTAGTAGTAATAGTAGTAGTAGTAATAGTAGTAGTAGTAGTACTAGTAGTAGTAGTAGTAGTAGAAGTACTAGTAGTAGCAGCAGCAGTAGTAGTAGTAGTAATAGGAGTAGTAGTAGTACTAATTGAAGTAGCAGTAACAGTAGTAGAATTAATAGCAGTTGTGGTAGTAGTAGTAGGAGTAGTAGCAGTAATTGTTGTTATTGTAGTAGTAATATAGGATGTATTAGTTGTAGTAGCAGTAGTAATAGTAGTATTAGTAGTAGTAGCGACAGTAATAGTAGTAGTAGTTGTTGTTGTTGTTGTAGTTGTAGTAGTAGTAGTCATAGTAGTAGTAGTAGTAGTAGTAGTAGGAGGAGGAGTAGTAGTAGTAGTAGTAGTAGTAGTAGTAGTAGTAGAAGTAGTACAAGGATTAGTAGTTGTTGTAGTAGTAGTTGTAGTAGTAGTTATAGTTTTTGCAGTAGTAAAAGTAGTAATTGAAGTAGTTGTAATAGTAGTAGAAGTAGTACTAGTAATAGTAGTAATAGTACAGTAATGGTAGCAGTAGAAGGAGTACTAGTAATAGTAGGAATAATAAGAGTATTAGGAGTAGTAATAGTAGTTATTGTAATAGTATTTGTTGTAGTTGTAGTAGTAGTAGTAGTAATATTAGTTGGAGTAGGAGTTGTATTAGTAATAGTAGTAGTAGTACTAGTACTAGTAGTAGTAGTAGTCGTAGTAGTTGTAGTAGGAGTAGGAGTAGGTGTATTGATAGCAGTAGTAAAATTAGATTAATAGTAGTAGTAGTAGTTGTTGTAGCAAGATTTGGAGTAGTAGTAGTTGTAGTCCTAATAGTGGTAGTAGTGGTAATAGGAGTAGTAGTAGTGGTGGTGGTGGTGGTAATTGGAGTACTAGTAGTACTGATGAAAATAGCGGTAGTAGAAGAAGTAGAGGTATTAGCAGTAGTTGTTGTTGTAGTAGTTGCACCAGAAGAAGTAGCAGTACTAATTATAGTAGTAGTAGTAGCAAGAGTAGTGGTAGTAGTAGTAGCAGCAATAGTAACAGTAGTATTAGTAGTAGTAGTAGTAGTAGTAGTAGTAGTAATAGTAGTAGTAGTAGTAGTGGTAGTAGCAGCAGCAGCAGCAGCAGCAGCAATAGCTGAAGTTGTAGCAGTAATATGAGTAATAGTAGTAGTAGTAGTTTTAGTTCTAGCAGTTGTAGCAACAACAATAGTAGTAGTAATTATATTAGTGGTATTAGTAGTAGTAGTAGTAGTAAATGTGGTAGTACTAGTTGTAGTAATGTTAGTAGTATTAGTAGTAGGATTAGTTGTAGTAGTAGCCGTAGTTGTAGTAGTAGTAGTAGTCGTTGTAGTAGTAATACTAGTAGAAGTAGTAGTATTAGTAGTAGATGTAGTAGTAGTAGCAGTAGTAGTAATAGTCGTAATAGTTGGAGTAGTAGTTGTTGTTGTAGGAGGAGTAGTAGTAGTAGTTGTAGTAGTAGTTGTAGTATTAGAAGAAGAAGTAGTAGTAGTGGCTGTTGTACTAGAGGTAGTAGTAGTATCAGTGGTTGTTGTTGTCGTAGTAGTAGTAGTAGTAGTAGCAATATTAGAAGCTATAGCAATAGTAGTAATAGTAGGAACAGTAGAGTAGTAGAAGAAAAATAAGTTGTAGTAGTAGTCGTAGTAGTCGTAGTACGAGTTGTACTAGTAGTGGTAGTATTTGTAGTGGTAGTAGTAGTTATAGTTGTAGTAGTGGTAGTAGTAGCAGTAGTATTAGTAGTAGTGATTGTGGTTGTAGTACTAGAAGTTGCAGTAGTAGCTAAAGTAGTAGTAGTAGTAATCGTAGTTGTAGTTGTGGTAGTAGTAATAATAATATAAATACTAGTAATTGTCGTAGTAATAGGAGTATCAGCAGCAGCAACAACAGTAGTAGTAGTAGTTATCAAAGTTGTAGTTGTACTAGTAGTAGTTGTTGTTATTGTTGTTGTTGTAGTTATAGTAGTAGTTGTAGTAGTATTAGTAGTACTAGTAGTAGTAGCAGTTGTAGTTGTAGTAGTAGCAGTAGTAGTTGTGCTAGTAGTAGTAGTAGTAGTAGCAGCAACAGTAGTTGTTGTAACTTGGTGTGGATGTGGTGTGTCAGCAGATAGTGGGTATAAGTAGTCTTTGACGTAGTCGTAAGGAATCGGTTTCGTAGTCGTAGCTCTCAGTCGTCGTAGTAGTAGTATACGTCGTACTCGGACCGTTGTAGTAGTGGTAGTAGGAGTAGTAGTAGGTGTAGCAATAAAAGTAGTAGCAGTAGTAGCAGTAATAGTAGAAGCGGGAATAGTATTAGGAGTAGTAGTAGTGGTTGTAGCAACGGTTGTAGTCGCCATAGTAGTAGTAGAAGCAGCAGTAATAGTAGCAGTAGTTGTAGTTGTAGTAGTATTAGTAGTAGTAGCAATAATAGGTGTAGTAATTGAAATAGCACCAGTAGAAGTAGTAGCAGTAGTTGTTGTAGTAGTAGTGGTAGTAGTTGTAGTAGTAGTAGTAGTAGAAGTAGTAACAGTGTTAGTAGTAGTTGAAATAGCTGTGGTAGTTATAGTAGTAGTACCAGTAGTAATAGTAGCAGTAGTTGTAGTTGTAGTAGTATTAGTAGTAGTAGCAATAATAGGTGTAGTAGTTGAAATAACACCAGTAGAAGTAGTAGCAGGAGTTGTTGTAGTAGTAGTGGTAGTAGTTGTAGTAGTAGTAGTAGTAATAGCAGTAGTAGTAGGAGTTGTAGCAACAGTAATAATAATGGTAGTCATAATTGTGGTAGCAGTAGTAGTAGTAGCAGAAGTAGTGATGGTACCAGTAGAAGATGTAGCCATAGTAGCAGTTGCAGCAGTACCTTAGAAGTTTGTATAATAGCACGAGAAGTAGGTTTAGCAGTAGTTGTAGCGGTAGCAACAGCAATAGTAGTAGTAGTATTAATAGTAGCGATAATAGTTTGAGTGGTAGTAATAGCTACACTAGTAGTAACAGTTGCAGTAACAGCTGCGGCAATAGTAGTAGTAGTACTTGGAGTAGTATTAGTAGCAAAAATAGTAGTAGTAGTAATAATAGTAGTAGTAGTAATAGTAGTAGTAGCAGTAGTAGAGCAGTAGTACGGCGATAGTAGTAGCAATTGTGGTTGTAGTTGTGGAGGTATTAGTAGTAGAATTAGTAGTTGTATTAATAGTAATACTAATGGTAGTAGCAGTTGGATTAGTAGGAGTAGCAGTAGATGTAGTAACAAAAGTAGTAGTAGTAGTAGTAGCAGTGGTAAGAGTAGTAGTAGTAGTTGCAACAGTAGTTGCAGTAGTAGCAGTTGTTGTTGTTGTATTAGTAGTAGTAATAGCAGTAGTAGTACAAATAGTTGTAGTAGCAGCAAT
>RXID01014785.1:0-65071 GCA_005019695.1 Trichopus zeylanicus subsp. travancoricus | reverse complement strand
TTTCCATTGGAATGATAGCTTCAACCCATAAGTAAGCATGAAAGATGATACCTTGTTTGTTGTCTAGGGCGTGGTTAGCAAGACCATAAAACCTGTGGTACCTCATTGACCTAGATCCTTTTGGCTCTTTTGAGATGCTTCTTAATGCTTGAAAGTAGGTTCGATTAGTTACCTCAGTTAGGCTGTTAGATTAGGAGTGGTCACTGAGGTGAACCTTTGTCCTATGCAGATACTACTGTAGTATTCTTTGAATCTTGAGCTATAAAGTAGCTTCCTATTGGCTATAAATAGCACTCATGACAATATGAACCTATAGATCATACTTTATCATAGGAACTCCAAAATATTTCTCCTAATGATTATGGCTATGGATATTTAGCTTTCACCCATTTGGTAAAGTAGTCAATAGTGACAACTTAACTTCCTGAGACTCTATGCTAATGGGAATAGACATAAGATGTCCATCCCTTATTGGTTAGAAGGCCATATAGATTGGGTTTGCTAGAGCTGAACCACTAGATTATGGTGTAATGAGGTGTGCCTCTTGCATTGTTTGCATTTGGAGATGAATTTGGATGCCTCAAAAGCCATGCTGAGCAAATAATACTCTTTTTTAAAGAGCATAGGTACCACAGCCCATTCTCCACCATAGCTCCCACACATCTTGCCATGAACTTCTTAGACGACATAGTTGGCTTCCTCGGGACAATGGAGAAGGGGCTACATGAGGGATTTTTTCTACAAGTCTCCTTGTAATAAGGTGATGTTTAGGACTAGCTTCATGGTCTTCTAGGCCTCTTTCTAGTCCTCAAAAAGTTGCCCATCTTTGAGGGAAGAGATAATGGGATCATCCAATAAGGTTTCACATCCATTGCATTCACCTCAGTGGTCTTTGATTAGTTGGGTTGCTAAAGATTCTCCTCAAAGATTTACCTTAGTATCAAATTTGAAGAAGCTAAAGCTAGTTGAGTGAGAGCATCTATCTCCATGTTGATTTTTAGGGGTACTTGGCAAATTTCCACTTGGTCTATTTTTACCATAAGCTTTTGTGCCTCAATTAGGTACTAGGCCATAGTCGTGTCTTTTACCTCATACTCTCCAGTGACCTACAAACACACAAGCTCTGAATGGCTAAATACCTTTAATTTTTTAGCTCCTATTGCTAACGACATGGGTAATCTTAGGAGGAATGCTTACTACTCCATGGCATTGTTTGAGGCCTTGAATTCAAGCTGGGCTAAATACTCAACCACTCTCACATCTAAACTCTAAAGGACAACATCGATCCTATAGCCTAACTCATACGATGAGCCATCCACCTAAACCTCCCATGACTCAGATTTTGATCCTATCGTGTATGAGGTTAAGAAGTTCGCTAAAGCTTGGGCTTTGATAGCCTTCCAAGCCTCAAAGGTGACATCGAATTGACTTAACTCGATGGATCACTTAAGCATTTTCCCGAGGTTTTTGACTTTTGCAATATCTACTGAAGTGGGAGATTGATGAGTACTATGACCAAGTGTGCTTGAGAAAAAGGGCGGGACTTTTGGGTTGCCAACACCATAGCGAATGTTAACTTCTCCAATGGAGGGTATCGAACCTCTACACCTATAAGTACATAACTCACATGATATATGGGCTATTATTTTATACACTGGTCACTTACGAATATTAAACTAATCACCTAGTCTAATACAGCTATATAAAAGAAGAGTACCACATTTAGTTCAGGTCTCACCAGTAAGGGTGGTTCAGCTAAGTGTTTTTTGAGGTTTTTGAAGGATCAGTTACATTCTTCCATCTATTCAAATATGTAGCTTTGCTTAAACACCTTAAAAAGGGCAAGTACTTCTCTGCAGATCTGGATAGTAAGTGATTTGATCACCACCAGGTGACCTATGATCCTCTACAACTCTTTGATGGAGCTCGGAGGCTTTATTCCTATAACTACTTCAATTTTTTCAAGGTCGGCTTCTATTCTGCATTTCAAGACTAAGTAGCCAAGGAACTTTCCCCAGCCTATCCTGAAAACATACTTCTTTGGGTTCAACTTCATCCTAAACTTCTAAAGTGTGTCGAAAGACTCTTCTAAATCCTTCAAATGCCTATCAATGTGGAGGATTTTCACTAGCATATCTTCAACATATGTTACCACATTCCTACTGAGCTAAGGCTCAAAAACTTTGTTCACCATTATTTTGTATGTTGCCCTTGCATTCTTTAGTTTAAAAGGCATTGGAAGATAATAGAATGTAGCTTAATTTGTGATCAAGGCATTCTCCTAGTCTTTGAGATGCATCCGAATATGATAGTAGCCTAACAATGCATCCACAAAGCTTAGGAGATGGTGGCCCAAGGTAGAGTAAATGAGCTGGTCAGCATAGGTAGATGATAACTATCCTTTGGGTGGGGCTTATTTAAGCCAGTGAAGTTGATACACATTTTCCATTTACCATTAGAGTTCTTTACCATTGTCATATTTGCCAACCACTCAGGATAGTGGACATTCCTTATAAATCCTGCATTGAGAGTTTACTCACCTTTGTAGTGATAGCTTTTTGGTATTTAGGGGCAAAGTGCCTTTTTTTTTTGCTTGACTAGCTTGTGATTTTCTGTGATTGTGAGTTTGTGTTGAGCCACCAAAGGGTTAATACTAGTAGATCCTTGATGGCCCATACAAAGAAATCTTGGCTCTTTCTTAGGAGTTCTTATAATTTGGTACATAATGGCTCTACGAGGTTCACCCAAGCTTGAGTGTCCTCTGTGATGCTTCATCAATGACTAGGCTAACAAGCCATTCTGTAGGCTCAACATGTCCCTTCCTTGGCTCAGTGAAGGATTCATTGAATTCCACTACTATCTATTCCGTGCATTTTTGGCCGAAACTATTTTACCAATGGATGCTTCACACTTCTTAATGAGACTTTGATCTCCTCATGTTTCACTTGTGCCATGTTTTGTAGGAAACCTTATAACTAAATAAAAAGTTAAAATTATTTATTGGGGCTGATTAAGTGCTAGTCATCCCAATATTACATTATAGGTAGAACATCTCTAAACTACCACAAAATTTGATTCGATTGTGATGTTCCTTGGATCTTCTCCAATGGTGAGGAGTAAGTTGATTATACCAAATGGGGTAATCGAGTCCCTCATGAATTCAATAAGTGTCCCAATGCATGACTCCAGCTCTTGATTGGTTTACATTTGATCGTAGGCTCAGGTGAATAAAATATTTGTTGAATATCCTGTATCTATCATGATACGGTGAGTAGCATAGCCATCTAGGACTAATGAGATCACCAATGCATCATTGTGAGAAGTGAAAATTCCTTCTTAGTCCTGGGTAGAGAAGACTATATCTTTATAGTTAGGTGCACAATGGTATCTCTTCTTCTCCTCCTCTTTTAGACTATCCTACCCCCCAATGGGGGTTTGACATTTACCAGTTGATGTTAGAGCATCACTTTGAGTCAGTGGACTAGTTAGGATCATATTGAGATTCCCTTTGACTGGAGGGTTTTGCAACTCAGGAGTGGGATCCTTTTCGGGCGAAGTTCATCGACAATTCTCCCATACACAAGTTTCTTTTGCACTTTCACCTTGCAAATGAGTTGCCTGAGGTGACCTTCTTTGGTAAGCCTCTTGATTTCATCCTTGAGGTGCTTGCATTCTTTAGTATTATGAACATAATAGGTGTGAAAATGATAGTACCTTGATTTGTCAAGGATTTGTTGGTCAATGTGGATAGGTTGGGTCCTTCACAAGAAGTCTAGGTGCTCAATCTAGGTAGGACTTTGGTTCTTGAGTTATTCAATGGACTATAAGCTTGAAATTCAAGCCTCTACTTTCTCTACTTCATTTTCTGCCTTTTTGGCTTGGATGCCTTGTTGTCTAGAGATTCTCTCTTCTTGCTATCACCTTTAGATTCTTTTTTGCTAGGATCATTTCTTAAGTATTTATGTGTTCATGGCATAGTTGGATGAATTTTACCACAATGCATGGTAGATAGTAGGCCATCTCATAGGACACTTGAGCTTACTAGATTCCATTAATGACAACAATAAGGATAATAGAACTATGCAGCTTGGTAACTTTCACTTGGGCTTTGTTGAATCATGCCAGATATTCCCTTAAGCTCTCTCCCTCTTTTTGCTTCAATGTGAGGAGAGCAGATGAGATCTTTCACTAAGAAACCAATGAGATAAATTATTCTATAAACTTATCTACTAAATCATCCAAATAAGTTATTGTGTACCTCGAAAGCCTAGAGTACCATGCTCTAGCCCAACCTTA
Source organism: Trichopus zeylanicus subsp. travancoricus (assembly GCA_005019695.1). NCBI lineage: Eukaryota > Viridiplantae > Streptophyta > Magnoliopsida > Dioscoreales > Dioscoreaceae > Trichopus > Trichopus zeylanicus. The sequence continues at coordinate 60,775 of RXID01014785.1, read as the reverse complement.
TAGAATCATTGGGAAAGATTTACACATGGTAGAGTCTTACACTTCTTGTATAATCATGGCATCTCTAAAGGTACAAATGTAATGACTGGGTCCTTTGAGTCATTATGCACTTTGTAGGGAGCTTGGTGGAACTTTAGCTACACTCAGGAGTATGCAATTTCAAGGATTAGAGGACTATTGTACCATAGTTATTGAGGGTGAGTTAACATCCATAACCTTCCCCAAATCGGATATAGCATGGCCTCCTTCAAGAACCTTGATTTCACCATGTCTGGTGCTTGATTGGCATGCATGTGATATGTGGCCTCATCGATAGGATCATAGGTTAGGTCATATAAATAATAATCCCTTGAAACATGGTCCCAAAGTGAAATCGTGGCCTAGGGGTCATGGTGACTTGCGATGGGGCTTTGCATGGGAATCAAGGTGCAATTACGATTTAAGGTGTAAGTTTACCATAGCACCTTAGGCTAGCACTAGAGCTTGAATTGGAACTTATTGAATGGCATTATAAGCTCCGAGATGCCACATTATTTAGGCCTAATTTTGAAATTGTTAGGCCTATAGGATTTGCATGGCTTGCGCCTAGGCCTCAAGCTACTGCATCATCTATTAAATGATGGTGGCTAGAGTTTGAAACTCATGCCATTCCACCATGTTAGAGGGAGCTACTGGAGCCTCTAGGACAATTTGTAAAAGGAGTCCCAAGGGTTGTGGCTATGTCCAAGTCGCAAAGTTAACTTGCTACACTGGTTCTCCTAGCTTGCTAGATGAGTTGTGCGACTTCACTGATCTTGGGGCTACATGCCCTATGACTGGATTCTTGGATGATGAGTGCCTTGGCGCTCTAGGTAGCATTGTTAGAAGACCATTGAAGGTCTTTAAGATTAAATGACAAGGGAGGTAGAGTAGATTTTAATGAAATTATCAATCATTGATGGAGCCCAATTCAACACTGGCTCTAAACCTGGAGGCTCCTTGAAATCAAATCCGCTAGGCTGTTTGGCCACTAATATGCAAGAAGAAGAAAGAACTATCAAGAGGATAGTCGAGAACTACTCATTGATTTTTTTTAGAGAGAGAAATAGAGTTCTAGAGAGATTCTCATACCATCATGGCTACTTCGTGGTTTATAGGTCGAGAAGGTCTTTGAGCGGATCCAAAATTTCATAATCGTAATCTTGATTATGTCGAACTCTTCTTGTTTGGCTACTATGCTACTTCTACTACTATATTATTGTACTACGATTGCACTACTACTACTACCATACCATTCTACTATTACTACAACTATAATACTACTTCTATTGTATCACTACTCTACTAGTACACTACTACTATATTATTAATGCTATATTTTTATTGTACTTCTATCACTACTATTGTTATATTACTCTCGCTAATACTACTACTACTAAATTGGTCCTATAGTGTTTCGATTATACAAATATACTACTATACTAATAGTACTACTGTATTACTATTATACTATTAATACTACTATTACCATAGTATAATAGTACTAATACTACTATACTCTACTATTACTATACTACTACTATACTATTGCTATATTCCTACTTTATAACTACTATACTATTACAACTATTACTACTATACTATATTGTTATTATAGTATTTTTATATTAGTATTATACTATTATACTACTATTATGCTTCTACTTATAATAGTATAATTATACTTCTACTATACTAGTAGTTCTATATTACTATTAGTAGTATACTATTATTATTAGTATATTGTTGGTATTATATTATTAGTACTACTATTATTCTATAAAGACTATAAATTCTACTACTGATGCAACTATACTACTTTTACTATTACTATTACTATACTAATACTATAATACTTTTATATTCCTATATTTTAACTAGTATATTACTATTTTAATACTATTATATTATTACTATAATATTATACTATTAATACTACTATACTATTACTAGTATTACTACAATTATACTATTATTACTATTAGTAGTACACTACTATTATTTATAATATACTACTAATATTTATAGTATACTACAATTATTATTATATTACTACTATTATACTATTAATACTATTACTACACTACAAAGACTACTAATACTTCTACTACTACAAAAATACTATCTTATTATTACTATTACTATACTACTGTTATACTTCTACATTATAATCATTATATTTTTGTAAATAGTACTAATACTGTACTACTATTATAGTACTATTGCATTACTATTATATTATTATATCATTAATACAACTATACTACTACTAGTACTACTATAACTATACTATTATTACTATACCAGTAGTTCTATACTACTACTATTAATGGCATGTACTATTATTTATAGCATACAACTACTACTATAATGTAATTATTAGAATATTAGTACTACTACTATACTATGAATACTACTACACTTATACTTATACTACTATATCAGTACTACTACTATTACTACTATTATTATTATTAATGTTGTTACTATACTTCAATTGCTATTACTACAACTATAACCACTATATTACTATTACAACTACTACTATAAATACTAAATTACAATAGTATAACTATTACAATATTATGCTAAATACTATTATCTTACTACTAGTAGTCCTACTAATGTGATACTATTATTATAATACTAATATAATATTACTATACTACTATTATAATACTATAACTATACTACTATAATACTGTCATTATACTACTGCTCCTTGTATAGTTCTACTTCTACTACTATACTATACAACTAATATACTAATATACTAATACTACTACTACTATACCACTACTATTATATTAATACTATTATACTATAATTAGTACTACTACTATACTACTATTAACTACTACACTACTACTAACACTGTAGAAATATTACCATACTACTATTGTTACTACCATCCTATAGTTATACCAATATTATTAGTATATTGCTTATATATTACTAATATACTATTTTTATTATTACTATTATTACTACTTTAATATTATTATGCTTATATTATTATACTGCTGTAACTACTATTATTACTATTATTTTTATACTACTATTATTAATGCTATTATTAAAGTATGCTAATACTGTACCATAATTCTATACTATTATACTATTACTATATTACTATTACCACGGCTAGTATACTGGTTCTATACTATGGCTACTTACTACCATATTATACTAATATCATACCACAATTCTATATTATTATATTATACTATTATACTACTACTATACTATAATTATACTATTACCACTACTATACTACTTCTATATAATTAATATATTATTATTAGTACAACTATTATTAACTACTACTATATTACTATTGTACTATTATTATATTGCTACTATTATTATTATACTACTAGTATCCAACTTCTATCTACTTATATATCATTATTATTTCTACTACTACTTACTAATACTAGACTTCTATATTACTACTATACAACTAATTTTATTATTACTCCTACTATGACTATACTACAATTGCTACTAGTACAACTATTATATGGTAATGATGTTATACTACTATTTTATACGACTCTATTATATTATTATTCTACTATTACTACTATACTATTACCTCTACTATTACTACTATACTACAATTATACTACTACTATTAGGACACTAGTTTTATACTACCAATATACTATTATTACTACTACTACTATATTACAATTTTACTACTATAATATTGTTACTACGGTCTATTTTTTTGAGCTGCTGAAACTATTTTGAGCTATACTCAGCATGATCCAAAATAGTAACCTGCCATGTCCGATATGACTCATAAAAAAATGACGTCAAGTATAGCCTGCGAACCACAAATCTATGGATCATACATGCTTGGACAGTTTTTAAAAAATTTTCAAAAACATAAAATATATATTAAGATTTTTGAACTTTCTTTAAATAACTAGATTAGAGAATGAGAATTTAATAATGGATCGAGATGGCCCATGGGTCATACCGTGCCCGGCCAAATTGTGTCACAGGTCGTGCTTGACCAGCGGGCTGTTCAAAGAGCAACAGGCTCAGCCCAGCATATGGGCCATGCTAGACATGACTCGAATACTATAGATTTTGAGTCGTGCCAAGCACGGCCAATTGCGAGCCATGCTGAGCCAACTCATGGGCCATAGACCCATTTTGATATATACAACTATTGTCACTTTTATTTCTACTATTATACTATTATTACTATTACTATACTACTACTAGTACAAAATAACTTCTACTAGTATTATCCTATTACTACTATCATACTATACAACTATACTACTACTATAATTACTGTTATTATAATACTATATTATAATACTATACGGTACTACTATTATACTACAGTTATACTATTACTACTACTATTAAAATTGCTATAGTATTATACAACTATGCTACTATAAATATACTATTATACTACTATATTATTATATTATTATATTACTACTACTATACTAATATATTACAATACTATACCACTACAACTACTATATTATGATATTATTATACTAATATACTACTTAGTACTACTACTATAATAATACTACTATTATTATTACTACTATAATATTATACGAGTATACCACTACTAGCATAACATATTAGCATTATTATATTACTATTATACTATTACTAGTACTATTATACTATATTAATATTTTACTATACTATTACTACTACTACACTGCTATTACTACTATTACTTCTATACTACTACTATATTATTAATATTACTACTATTGTTGTATTGCTACTACTACTACTAATACACTTTAATACTATTACTACTATAACTATACTACTACTGTCATTATACTATTTTTACTATACTATTGCTACTATTCTACTAGTAATGCTATATTACTAGTACTATTATTATACCATTACTATTACTACTATACTAGTACTAATGTTATACTACTACTACTACTTTGTTATTACTATTTCTACTATACTACTTGTATACAACTACTAATATACTACTACTATATTACAACTACTAATATACTATTACTATACTATTATATTATTACTACTGTACTAATACTATTACTATTATACTAATATTACTATACTATTATACTTCTATTATTACTAGTAGTACTACTATATTACTATTATATTGTTACTTGATGCATCAACTAGTGACAACCAAATTCAAGAGAACATTTGGCCAATTATCAGGTCAAAGGCTAAGCTAGGTCAAATCCTTTTCTTTCAAAAATAAGTGAGCTGGTCCATGTGGAGCACTAGTTTAGCTTATCAGAAACTTCTTAAGTGGAAGATTGCCCCATTCGACTAAATTCAATGTTACTTGAAATTCTAATAGCATCTTGGAATTCTAAGTCTTTTAACTAGTTTTCAATGTAAATTTTTAGTATTTTAAAGTGCTATATTTATTATACCTTATCTAGTATCTATAAGTTCCAATTTTTAGTAAGGCTTCTTTGAAGTTGGTTCTTGAATTGAATTTCAAGGCTTATCAATTTATATAACTTGAATTCTTCCATGTGTGGTGAATTACTCCAACTTCTTGTCTTAGGTATGATTGCTTGTATTACCACATTGGTGGCAAGCTTGCCTATTATCTGTTTCTTATCTAAGGAGTGGTTGTTCTAGATTATTACCTTGATGGCGAGATACCTATCTTTTCATTTATTCATTAACTCAAATAAGTTTTAAATAACAAAGCTTCAGGTTGATAAAGAACTAAAAATAGATTCCAAGTGGCAAAACTAAATTTATTTAGAACCCAAAATAAACTGCAAGTAGCAAGGCAGAACTTGCTCAAGGATCCAAAAATAAATAGAGCACAACAGAATAGAATTCCTAAACATGTCTAAACTTCCAAACTAAAACTTGAACGTCCTCTAAGCCTCCAAAACACATTGCAAAACTAGATCTAAAACATAGATATTTCTAAATTTCCAAAATGAAGCTAATTATTTCTAAGCTTATAAATTGATTCAAACTAAATCTAATTAAAACTGAGCATTCCCTAAGCTTTTAAAATCATGGTTTCAATTTTAGGTTTGAAAGCATTAGAACTAAAATTTGTACCATCAGTTTCAGGTTTCAGATTTCAGTTTCAGTTCAAGGTTTTAGTTTCAAGTTTGAAGGCATTAGAACAAGGACTTGTATTATAGAATAAGTTTGGAAAAGAATGGATGCAGCATTAGAGTAGAATATCAAAGAAACCACAATTCCTAAAAGAAAAATAGGGACTCAAAACACCATTAGAGATTCTCTAATTAACAAATCAATATAGCCAGAAAGCCAACTTGCTCTTGTTCCTATTCTAGACCACTAGGAAGAAAAAGGAGAGAGGAATTAGGAGGCTTTAGCTCCTCTTGCCCCTACTCCTAATCACTCAAAAGTAAAGGAAAGTTGAGAAGAAACTAAAAACTTACTTTAGAAAAAGAAGTAGAAGAAGAAGAAGTAGAATAACAGGACCTATTCTTGCTCTTGCTCCTATTGCTCTTCTTCACTAGAAAGGAAAGAGAAATGGGAGAGGAAAAGGAAGGCTTGGGGTAGTTGGATTTTTATGGCATTTTACAAAATCACCCTTGAACTAAAAGATTTCATAATTTACTCCTTCTAGTTTTCTTCTATATATATATATATATATATATAAATTCCTCTTCTCTAGACAGAAATTTGGAGTGGATGGTTGGTCATTACCTTTTTTTATTACTCTTGAGATCCTTGGTTCAAACCCTAGTCAAGGCATAATTAAAATTTTTTTTTCTAGTTCTCACACTGGAGTTTTGGAATTAGGGTTTTGAGAAAGAAAAATTGCCCACTATCATTAAATAGTAGAAGATAAAAGAAAATACAAGTATGTATATTCATACCCCTGTGTAGGTTTTATATAGGACAACCCACTTGTAAACATGGACATATATTGAATTTGATGGGATTTGATTAGATCTTCAAATCTATGTCCACCTTTATTAGCTTCTACAAATTTGAGCATATTGCTTACTGAATGTCATAGGCAATAAAATGATTTGGTTATAATTTGGCATTGGAGCATTGGTGAACTTTTTAAACTAGGCTTTTTTGTGTGACATCCTTTGTTGTTAAGGGCAGAACAAATGGATTTGTTAAGGAAAATTAGCTATCATTCTGGTGAAATGAATTAAATATCTTCTATGCATATTTTACATATTAGGAGTGAAATATGGAGTATTCATGGCAAAATTGGCATCTACATTTATTGGATAATGTATTCCTTTGAATTTTTTTATGTTATGCCACAATTTTCTAAGTAGCAATTTAATGGTTTGCTTAGGTACCCTTGAGGTTCAACTTCTAATTGTAATTCTTTTTTAGATCTATAGGTCTAAAAATCTATTTTTAGGATGATCTACCTAGGAATGACAGTGTTATGTTGTGGCATTAATTTATTATGTTTGAATAGTGATTTGTTTATGGCCTTAATAAATGAAATCTTAGGTGATGAATGGTTCATCTTGAGCTTACCTTCCAATGAATTATGGAGGATTTAATGTTGCCTTAAAGGCTTTTCAAAATATGGTATCAAGCATTAGTTCCTCCATTTTTTACCTTGCAATATTGCATTATTGGGATTTAGGAAGCAACTACTAGTTCTTGGAGCTTATTGCCATGCATGCATTTGAAGGGTTGCCCATGAAACTACCAAGAAGATAAACTCAACATCTTTAGTTCTACTGGAAGATCTACTTCATGATTACAAATTGGTTGATGGTGTTTGGTGGATGGAGATCCATACTAAAAAGCAAGGTATGTGCTATGTGATTTATGTTAACTACAATTAATTGTCTTTTGCAGTTACTTTCATGTTATTTGGCTTTACTTTTTTCTTTCCTTCTTTTCTATTTGAGATGGAATGAAGCCCCTATTATTTTTGTGTGTGTGTGTGTTCTTCTAAATTTTCTAGCTTCTTTGTTTCTATAAAATCCTGTGGTTCTTCATTTTTTTCTAGTATTTCTCCATTGCTTGCAGTCATACTCTGGGATTCTCAGTATTATTCGGTATTTTCCCCATTTTAATGACATTAATTGAGATTCTTCAAACTTGAATTGTGATTAACCACACTTCATCTTTCTAAGCTCCAGTGGTGATGATTGATGTCACCAGTCAAGGTGGCAATAGATGATATGGTTGGAGACATACTTCATCTTTCTGATATCCATCATTCTACTAGTCAAGATGGCAGAAGATGGTATGGTTGGAGTCATAGAGCTAGTAGATAAGTTTATACCTCAAACAAGAAGACATATATATTTTTCATAAGTCCTGCATATAACTTTCTTTTGAATTTTACAAAACTAGCAGATAAACATTGTATTTTTACATCATGTCATAGTTTCTTACATATCACTATGGCATGTGGCTGTCATGATGACACAAAGGTTGCATATGCTGAATTTTTTTTTCTTGTTTTAAGTACTATTTGCAACAATTTGGCTACTAAGGGTGCTGTGCTAGTTGAAACTTTGGTAGCCAAGGAGCCATATGCTTTTCGTTTGGATTCTTACTACAAGTAATATTGCCTTTGTCTTGTTACTGCTGTTGCAACCATACAAATTGTATGATGATTATGCAAGTTCTCATAACTATTCATTATAAATTTCACTAAATCAGAGAAATTTGAAATGCAAAAAGCAGACTTCTGCCTTTCTTTTCTCATCCCCAATGATGGAGTGAATCTAGACTATGGATATTAGGTAATTGATGCAACTCACCATGATATGGGATGTTAAGTTTTGGGTAGTGGTCTAGTGTTTATTTCCTTCTCTTGTTCAACATGAATATGATTCTTCTCTCTTTTTGGAAACATCTCAATTTCTATAGATCCTAAGGCTAGTTATAGGATTTTGGCATCAATTGTTGATTTTCTTTCTTTTTTAAAAATTTTATAAGATTTCTTATGTTCCTTGTTTCTAATTGTTGATGGAGAAGTTTAGGATTTAGTTAAACCTTATTATTAGAAGTAATTAGGCCTTGTTCCCAAATGTCCTTCATTTGCTTACAATTGTTACCAAACACTACTCAATTACATGAAATTGACTTTGAATTCCCCCAGATTACTTGAAATGGCCTCCAAATACCCTTGGATGGCCTGAAATTGCTTCCAAAGATCATCTACTAGCTTGACATTGTTCTCAAATGCCCCCAATTAACTTCAAATTGCTTAGGAACAGCCTCATTTGGCTTGAAGTTACTCTCGAATTCCCCATTAGTCTGATGTTGGTCTTGAACATCCTCCATTGGATTGAAATTGCTCATAAATGCTCTATTTAGCCTGATGTTGCTTTAGAACGTCCCCTGATTGGATTGATTTTTTTACTCAATGCCCTTGTTTAGCTTCATAGTTTTCTTGAATACATCTAATTTGTTTGATATTATTTTCAAATGACCCCAGCTAACTTGATATTGCCATTGAATACTCCAAATGGCTTGAAATTTTTTTGTGAATGACATTGGATGATTTGAATTTGTTCTCAAATGCCCCTTGATACCATGAGTGGTCCAAAATTAGTTTTGAATGCCCGCGGTGGCTGACATTATTCCCCAACATCTCTCGATGGATTGAAATTATTCCCGCATGACCTTTGATAGTTTGAAATTATTCCCAAATGCTCCCAATTGGCTTGAAATTGCTTTATGAAAGCTAATGGTTTGTGTCAAATCACTCCTGAAAAGCTAATTGTTGGCTTCAAATTACTCTCAAATGCTCCTGATTGGCTTGAAATTGCTCCCAAATGCTCTCGGTTGTCATGAAATTAGTCCTGAATGCTTGTGATTGGCTTGAAATTTCTCATGAAAAGCTTCCAATTGACTTGAAATTTCTCCCAAACACTCCTAGTTAGCCTAAATTAATCTCGAATGCTCCTAGTTCACTTCAAATTGCTCCCAAACACCCTAGTTGTCCTAAAATATGTCCCAAATACCTTTGATTGGCTTAAAATTGCATGTGAATAACCCATATTGGCTTGAAATTACTCTCAAACACCCTTGGTTGTCTTGAAATTGCTCTTGAATGCTCCCAATTGGCTTGGAATTATTCCCAAATACTCTCGATCAGCTTGAAATGTCTTCTGAACATTCCCAATTGGCTTGAAATAGCTATAGAGCACCCTTGATTAGCATGAAATATCTCCCGAATTCCCTTGATTGGTTTTAAATTTCTCCTAAATGCCCTTAGTTGGCTTGATATGGCTTGGTCTTGAACACCCTCAGTTAGCTTGATATTGTCCTCAATTGCCCCAAATGGTCCAAAATTACTCCTCAACGGCCCCTAATTGCTTGAAATTTTGCCCGATTTCCTCTAAATGGCTTGAATTTATGGTTGAATATCCCTAATGCCAAAAAATAATTCTATAACATTTTCTAATGCTTGAAATTGTTCTCAGATTCTCTTAGATGGCTTGAAATTATAGTTGAATGCCAACAAATAGCTTGAAATTGTTTTAAAACTCCTTTGGTTGACTTAAAATTGCTCCAAAACATGCCTAATTCCCTTGAAATTACTTTTGAATGCTCTAGGTAGACTTGAAATTGAACTTGAACACTTATAATTGGCTCAAAATTGCTTGTGAATGTTTCCTATTTCCTTGAAAATGGTCATGAATGCTTTGTGTTGGCTTTAAATTGCTCCCAAATGCTCTTGGTTGGTTTAAATTAATCTTGAATGCCCTTAGTTGGATTGACTTGAAGCCCCTAGGTGGCCAAAAATATCTCTTAAAAGACCCCAGTTTGCTTGAAATTGTTCGCTAATATCCCCATTTAGCTTGAAATAGCTCCTAAATGCCCCTAGTTGGCTTTATGTTGCTCTCAAAAGCCTCCAATTAGCTTGAAATTTCTCCCAAACTCCCCAATTGGCTTGAGGTTGTTTTGGAATGCTCCTCAAATGTCCAAAAATACCCTAAAATTCCGCACAAATATCCAAAAATATTCTAAAATGCCCTATGAATATCTCAAAATATCCTAAAATGCCTTCCGATTGGTGGAAATTGTCCCAAAATGCCCTCCTATTAGCCTAAAATTTCTCTTGAATGCTCCCAGCTGCCTTGAAATTGCTCTAGGACACCCTTAATTGGTCTAATATTATTCCTGAACACATCCGATTATCTTTATAAGGTTCTCAAACACCCCTAGATTGCAAGATATTGTCCTTGAATGCCCCTATATGACTTAAAGTTATTCCCGGACACCCTGGATGGTACAAAACTAAACACTTCTGGATACTCTAGATGGTCCAAAATTGTTGTTGAATGACTACTGATGCCTTGATATTTTTCTTGAACACCACCCAATGGGCAAAAATTATTTCGGAATGATTAATGTGGATTGAAGTTGTTGCTAAATGCCCCCTAAGGCTTGAAAATATTTCTAAACACCCATTGATGGTTTGAAATTGTAATTGAATATCCTCTAATGGTTTGAAATTGCTCTCTAATTTTTCTAAGTGGTTTGAAATTACTTTCAAATGTACTCAGATTGCTTAAAATTTCTTCCAAAATCCACAAGCTGGTTTGAGATTACTCCTTAATAAGTTATCTTGAAATTGCTCCTAAATGCCCTTGAATACTCCTGGTTAGTATGAAACTGCACTTGAACACTTTCAGATTGCTTGAAATTGCTTTCAAACCCAACCAATTGGCTTGAAATGTCTCCCAGATGCCCTTGGTTGGCTAAAAATGTCTCTTAAAAAGAGCATAGTTGGCTTAAAATTGTTGTCAAATGCCCTTAGTTGGCCTAAAATTGCTCCTAAACACCATTGGTTGGCCTGAAATATCAATTGAATGCTGCCAGTTGGCTTGAAATTGTTTCTGAACACCCTCGATTGGCCTAAATTGCACCTGATCACCCCTAGTGGGCTTGATGTTGCTCCAAAATACCTCCTGATTGGCTTGAAATTGCTTCAAAATTTCTCCAGTATGATTGAAATTACTCCCAAATGTCACTAAGTGACTTAGCAATGTTGTCGAATGCCTTGCTTATCTTGAAATTACTCTTGAGTGTTTCCCATATGGTTTGAAATTGTTACTGCTTTTGATACCATGCATGGTCCAAAAATATTCCCAAACATTCCCCAATGGCTTGACATGTTCCTAAAAACCTCCTGAGAGCTTGAAATTATTTCCAAATGTCTCCAGTTGGTTTTAAATTACTCAAGAATACCTCTGGTTAGCATAAAATTGCTCCCAAATGCCCATAATTGTTTTAAAATTGCTATTGAACACTCTTCGTTCACCTGAGATTATTCCTGAATGCCCCTTGAATGTCTGATAATGTCCCAAAATTTCCCATGAATGAACAAAATTGTTTTGAAATACCCCATGGATATCCAAAAATGTCTCAAACATGCCCTATAGATGCTCAAAATGTCACAAAAATGTCATGCAAATGTTAAACAATTTCCTAAAATGCTACCAAATATTCAAAAATGTCCAAAAATGCCCTCAAATTAGTTGAAAATGTCCCAAAATATGCCCATTTGGCCTGAAATTATTCTTGAATGCATATGGATGACTTGATATTATTTCCAAACGCATTTGAAATGCTTGATATAGTCTTTGAGCACCTTCTGACAGCTTGCAATTGTTTTCAAATGCCTGAATAGTATAAAATTGAACACTTCTGACTATACTGGATGGCTCAAAATTATTTTTGAATGCCTCTTGATGGCTTCAGATTTTTCTTGAATGCCCTAGATGGCTTGAAAATGTTCTCGAATACCTCCAATGACTTGAAATTATTCCCGAATGCCCCCAATGGCTCAAAATTATTCCACAATACCTCTTGATGCTTGAAATTGTATCCAAACACCTCTTGATTGCTTCAAACTGCTTTCAAACTCCTTTAATTAGCTTGAGATTGCTCCTTAACATCCCCAATTGGCTTCAAATAGCTCCTAAATGCTCTCAATTGACATGAAATTACTCCCAAATGCTCCCAGTTGGTTTGTAGTTGCTCCTAAATACTCCCGATTGGCTTAAAGTTACTCCAGAATGCCCCTAATTTGCCTAAAATATCTCTTAAATATCCCTTGATTGGCCTTAAATTACTCCCTAATGCCCCTGATTAACTTGAAATTGCTCCCAAATGCCTCCTAGTTTGCTTGAAATATCCCTCGAATACCTTCGATTAGCTAGAAATTGCTCGTGATTGCCCCTTATTGCTTTATATTCCTCCCAAACACACCTAGTTGACCTAAAATTTTTCTTGAATGCCCATAGTTTGCTAGAAATTAGTCGTGAATGCCCTTGATTCACCTCATATTATTGTCGAATAACCTTAGCTGGCTATAAATTGCTTCCGAATGCCCCATATTGTGTTGAGGTTGAGGGTGATTCTAAAAGCCAATCAGATATTTAAACATCCCATGTTGGCTTAAGCAACCCCTGAAGCCCTAGGTCAAATACGGGTGGATACATGTTAGATATGGGAGGATAATATGTAGCTATGGTTGTATTTGGGTTGAATACATGGTGGATACAAGAGGCTACATTGGAGAATGCAAGATACAAGTAGGTTACGGTTACATGTAGGATACTCACAAATAACAATATCTAGCATGTATCTTGCTAGTGTCTAGTGTCCATCGTATCTCATTCCAATATAGGTATCCCATGATGGTTGTCATGACTCCCATTGTCATTCACTACGAAGTCCCTCCTGAGGCCACTATTACAAATGTCATGACACCCATAGTCGACTGTGAACTCCCTTTCAAAGCCACTGTGGTTGACATCATGATGGTCATTAAGGAGGATATGGGTTCAATGGGGGTTGGATATATATTGGGTAAAAGTAGGATATGAGTTGGATATGGGAGGATACATATCAAATACAAGGTGATATGGGAGGATATGGATAAGGTACTTTTAGAATACAGGCAAATCACATTATTCAGTCTATATCCCACAAATATCTAGTATCCACCATATCCCACTCTGGTATGGGTTCCCCATAATGGCTATTGTGATGACCATCATTGACTATGAAGTCCCTCCCAAGCCCACTATGGTAGACCTTGTGATACCCACCATCGTTCATGAAGTCATCCATGAGGTTCTAGTGACAAACATTATTACGGTCTATAGGATGTGGGTTAGATATGTATTTGACACAAGTTTGAAAACAGGTGGCTACAAGTAAGCTACTTGAGGATTTAGGGTAGATATGAGTGTACTTGGGTCCGATACAAGGTGAATACTAGAGCATATCAGATAATACATTGTAGAATGCTAGATATGGTAGGATAATTGTAGGGTAGATGCATATCACTATAGCAACCCTATATCTTGCCATTATTTGGTATTCACCATGTCCTACTTTGAGGTTGGGAAGGTCCTCCCAGAGCACCTTTGAACCCTCTAGGTCTAGGAGGGGGGTTGCCCCTAAAATAGTGTAGGGGAAAGTGGGTACGTTGGGCAACCACATCTAGGAATATTATTGTGTACAGAAAGTATATATATTGTGCATGTCGTGTGATGCTCCAATGCAATGTACATCCATGATGAAGGTGCTAGAATATTTACAAAAATACCTTAATATCCCGAAATGACCTTTGAAAGTCAGAAAATGTCCTAAAGTGCCCCCACAGATGTCCAAAAATATCTTGAAATGCCCAATGAATATCCAAATATTTCGTGAAATGCTCATGGATGTCCAAAATGTTTCGAAAATGCCCCATGGATACCACTAAATATCCTAAAATATCCCTTATATGTCTGAAAATGTCCAAAAATGCCCTTAAATGTCCAACAATGTCTTGAAATGCTCAATGAATGCCAAAAAATTTCATGAAATACCCTACAGATGTCCAAAAAATTTCTAAAATACCTCAAAAATGCTGATAAATGTCATAAAATATTCCTTGAATTTCTGAAAATGTTCAAAAATGCCCTTGAAAGTCAAAAATTGTTTTGAAATATCTCTAATGTTTGAATTTAATCTTGAACACTCATTGATGGCTTGACATTATTCCTTAATGCACCCACCTCTCATGGTTGCTTTTTTGAGTTACATTGATTTGTACTTGTAAATGTTTTTCTTTTGTTCATTGAGTTAGTTCACATTTCAGATGGTCAATGAGCCGAGGAGCCTGAATTGTCCTTTAAATGAATAAGATGTAACCAGTAGCCTACTAAATTGCTCTGACATAATGGTAGTGAAGGAGCAGAAATATTATAAGGAGCAGGAATATAAATTGCTAGCAGAATCAATGTGGATTATAAGATCATACAACTAAGTATTTCCTTGAGAGAAGTGGAAGCACGCTGTGTCTCAAAGAGATAATATACTTATAAGCTTATGGAGATAATGGGAGACAAGACATATTCGGTAACATGTTAGAATTAGAAAGAGTGTAACAGCAAACTTGCCACTCAAATTTTTGGGATCCCAAATATGCATCCGAGCCTCTCTAGAAGAATAAGAAAAAATAACCATATTTATAATCTGGATCATCTCTGATATAGGGACCGGACATGAATGACATAGTTTCTTGATTTCATCACTCGGCTCTAACTCAGTATTTATCCTCTTAAAGTGGTCATAAATCCAAGTGTAAAGAAAATGAATGGGGAACCAAGTTGAAGAACCGTAAGGTCTAGCAAGACTATCTTCATCATTGCTCTGAGATCCGCATATATAGAGCATAGTACTACAGAGGCTAGAGTAACTTTTTGTCTATGTGCCATCTTACAAGCCATCATAAATGCCTCGAGGTGAAAGTACTGCCCATAGTGTAGCATAATAAAGTGACAATGCCACGACAAATAAAATTAGCAAAATAATTCTCGGGACTGAATTCTGGAAGGATGTCGTCTATGTCATGGATAATCCCATTGAATCTAGTTGGCTTACTCGTCAAAGTTCTCTAATAAAAAGTTCAATCCAATGGTCAAAATACACTTACTTTTGATTATTCGAAAAGTATATCACTATCCAATCATAAACTAGGAGTAGATCATGCAAAGTGTAATTAAAATTAAGGCCTATGTGATAGTTAAAAGGGACATATAAATCATAGAAATTACCGAGGATAGGAATTCAGCTAATTATCTTATGTCCCACAATGATATATTGACTTCATCGTATGGGGCATGGAAAATGTTTGTAGCATGATTCTATATCTCAATCATGCTACGCAAAATATCCGAGTCTCGAGCATATTGCACCTTAGATGCTATGACTCCTTCTAAAATATTCAGACTCGCAAGTTGAGCTAAAAACTGAGCTATCACATCATCAACCCACTTCGAATAATTTGGCAAAATTGGTATTGATCCAGCAAACAAAAGGGTCATCCCTAGGTAGGGGAATGATCATTTAAGATATGAAATCCTAAGGTTTTTGAAGACTCTATTATCTAAAGTACCTAACTGATTCCAACTTGAAGGACTCTCTAACCCATCAACACACGACTTTCTCTCTTTGGGAAATCGAGCAAGGGGTGATAATTATCAAATCTTACTTATTTTCAATGCTCATGAGGTTGATGTGTAATAACTACTTCGGCATTAGTTCCTAAGGTAGAAAGGAAATATGGTAAAATCAAACTATTTTCATTCTCATTTCAAATTTTTCCAATTACAAAAGACTCTATGGTGCTTTCGAAAGAAAAGAGAGTCAAACAAGTAAAAAAGGAGAAAGTAAGCCATTGCAACAATGTAATATGACAAAAAAGAGAAATAAAAAATCCCACCTATTGAACACTTACAAAGGCAATGACTTAAGATAAAATATTCATTATTGTTTGCATGCATTCTTCTTACCAAGAAAAACTTGAGAAGTAGATATGGAAAAGAACTCTTTCCTTCAGTAAATTTTGTAATCTCCTCCAATTTCAAGTTTGACAAAAATTAAAATTCAACTTAACCAGCTACACAGTTAGGTGCTCCCTTGAGCACAGCTGGCTACATATTATTTCTTCATTCTCCTCGCAGCAATTGCAGCTGCCACCTCCCAGTTTAACACCAGCATACCACCACCGTATCGAACCTGCAAACCTGCATGGCTGTGCTTTGCTTGCAGTGGGGCTCCCCACGCCGGTGGCCTCCGTCACTCCTGCCTTCTTCACTGTTCTCTGTAGGCAGCTACCACCAAGTGCCTCCTCCGCACCACACCTTGTCATAGCTCTGCACCGCCGTTCTACTCCCAACCATTTTGGAACAACTCTGCTGCCATGCTACACTCTGTCGCCATTGTCGTCGTCCACCGCTCGTACTACCATCCGCGCATCCCACCAGTATTTGCTACTAGTTGGAGCAGGATGCAACCAAATTGGGTTGGATCCGGCCAGGAGTTGGAAGGAGAGGCGGATTCGGAGAGTTGTTCAGCCATAGGTGCAAGGGAGAAATGGAAGAAGTGAGAGGAAGTAGGTGGAGAACGTAAACAAAGCAGTTTAGCTGATGAAGAAGTGAGGGAGAAAGACTAATTTTGGAGAAGAAGCTGAGCTAAAAAAAAATACAAAAAATAGATATTGTCTGTAAGAGGGAAAAAAAAAGGAAAAAAAAATATAAAACAAATAAAGTTGTCATAAAAAAAAAGGAAAAAGCCTACGTAAGAGTCATGCAGTCAAAAGAAATAGAGAAAAAAATTTTCTTTTTTTATTTTTCTCCCCCACTTCAATTTGAGCATTACGCGCATTTCTTGACCACTTAATTTTTAGAGTTCAAATTTTTTTAAAAAATTCGATTATCCAATTTTCTACTTAAATTTTTTTAAAAAATATTTAATGGCCTACCACTTCGATATAAGAGATTTTTTTGTAATTCGATCACCAACTCTTTCAAGCCTAAATTTTTTTTTTAAATTTTGACTATTAACTTTTTAGTTTAAGAAATTTTTTTAGGAACTCAAATGCTATACTTTGGTTTAAAAGATTCTTTTAGAAACTTGATTGCCTAATTTTTTAAACTAAGAGATTGTTTTAGAAACCTGATTGTTATATTTTTGATCTAAAAGATTTCTTTCGAAACCTAAATACTGTATTTTTTATCTAAGAAATTTTCTTGGGAATCTAAATATCATATTTTTGGCCAAATAGATTCGTTTGGAACCCAATTGTCATATTCTTAGTCTAAAAAATTCCTTTAGGAGCCTGATCACCTCTCTTCTAGGCCTAAGAAATTCTTTCGACCGCCTCTCTTTCTAGCTTAAAGAATTTTTTCAGAAACTCAACCACCTCTCTTTAAGGCCTAGGAGATTTCTTCAGAAACTCGACTATCTAATTTTCGTGTAAGGGATTTCTTTGGAAATCCAACTACCTTTGCTTGGCCTAAGAAACTCTTATAGAATTCAACTATCTCATCTTGACTTAAAGGATCCTTTTGGAAATTCGGTTGCTGTATTTTGGCCTAAGAGATTTTTTCGAGAATTCGAACGCCATATTTATGGCCTAAGAAATTCTTTCTAGAAACCTAATACCATATTTCTAACCTAAGAATTTCTTTACAAATCCAAACATTGTATTTCTGATTTAAGGCGTTTCTTTGGAAACCCGATTGCCATATTTCAGCCTAAAAAATTCTTTTATAAACTCAACAGCAGATCAAATAAATAAATAAAATTAATTAAAATCAAAATCAGTCCCAAATCTGAACCAAAACCAAAATAAGTTCAAACTTGAACCAAAACTAAAATCAAGTTCAAACCTAAATAAAGATGAAAGTCAGGCCTACACCTAAACTAGAACCAAAATCAAATCTAAACTTGAATAGAAAATTAAAATTAGATCTAAATCTTAACTAAAGCCAAAACTAGGCATAAGCCTAAACCAAAGACCAAACTCAATTTAGATCGAACCAAAACCAAAACTAGATCAAATCTGAATAAGAACTAGGTCAAACTTTAACTAGTTGAAATTAAGCCAAAACCAAGTTGAACTTGAACTTGAACTTGAACTCATTTAGGGATCAAACTTAGTTCCAATAAGAATCTAGCATGGGTTGTACCTCAAATAAAATAAGGGTTGATCTAAGATCTAATAATGATCTAATAAGAATCCAATAAGGGTTGGATCCAAGATTCACTAAAAATCAAGTCCAAAATTAAATAAGAACCCAAATAGGTTTGGATCCAAGATCCATTAAGGTCCAATAAAAACTCAATCAGGGTTAGATCTAAGATCTACTATGGGTCCAATAGGAATTTAATAAAGGTTGGATCTAAGATCTAATAAGGATCCAACAAGAATTTAATCAAGTTTGGATCAAAGATCCATTAAAGATCCAATAAGAACCTAAAGAGTGGATCAAAAATCTATTAAGAATCCAATAAGAGCATATGAAGGGTTGGATCCAAGATCCGTTAAGGACCTAATAAAAACTATTAAGGATCTAATAGGAACTCATTAAGGTTGGATCCAAGATCCATTATTTATCTAATAAGAATTTATCAAGAGTTGGATTGAAGATCTATTAAGGATCCAATAAAAACCCATTAAGGGTTGGATCCAAAACTCATCAACGATCCAATAAGAACCTATTAAGGATGGGATTCGATATCTAATAATGATCCAATAAGAATCCAACAAGGGTTGGATCCAGGGTTCATTAAAGATTAAGTTCAGAATCTAATAGAAGTTAATTAGGGATGGATTCAAGATCTATTAAGAAACTAATAAGAACCCAATTAAAATTGGATCCAACATCTAGTAAGGATCCAATAAGAACCCAATAAGGGTTGGATCCAAGATCCATTAAAGGTCCAATAAGAACCCAACAAGGGTTAAATTAAAAATCTAATAAGGATTTAGTAAGAGTCCAATCAAGTTTGGATCCAAAATCTATTAAAGATCCATCTGAGATCCTTTAAGAATCCAATAAGAACTCAATTAGGGTTGGATCCAAAATCCATTAAGAATCTAATAGGAACCCAATAATGATCAAATTCAAAATCCACTAATGATCTAATTAAAACCTAATTAGGGTTGTATCGAAGATCGAATAAGGATCCATCAAAAAGCTATTAAGGGTTGGATCCAAAATCCATTAAGGATCAAATAAGAATCTAATCAGGGTTGGATATAAGGTCTATTAAAGATGCAATAGGAACCCATTTAGGATTGTATCCAAGATACATTAAGAATCCAATAAGAACTTAATTAGGATTGAACTAAGATCCATTAACGATCCAATAATGACTAATAAGGATTGAATCCAAGGTCCAATAAGGATCCATTAAGATCCTAATCAAGGTTAAATCCATTAAGGATATAACATGAACCTAGTCAAGGTCAACCCAAGATCCATTAATAATCCAATAGAGGCCCAACAAAGGTCAAATTCAAGATCCAATAAGAATCCATCAAGAACCTAATAAGGGTTAGATCCAAGATCCATTAAGAATCTAATAAGAACTCAATCAAGGTTGGATCCAAGATCAACTAAGGATCCAATAATGGCTCGACAATGGTTGAAACCAAGATCCAATAAGGATCCATCTAGAACCCATTAAGGGTTGGATCAAAGATCCATTAAGGATCTGATAAGAATCCAAGGTTCATTAAGGATCTAATAAGGTCGAACTTGACCTAATTAAATCAAATTAAACTTAGATCAAAATAAGTTTGGACATCAAATTGAATCAAACTAGGCCCAAACCAAGTTTCAACCTTGAATCAAATCAAATTGAGCTTGAATCATAATCAAGTTTGAATATTGAATTAAATTGAAATAGACTTGAAACAAAACTGAGTTTGGATTGAACTAAGTTTAAATCAAATTGGAGTTAGTCAATAATAAGCTCAAAGTTATCGATAATACCCTAAAACTTAATTGACACAAGCAAAGAAAGGCAATGTTGGTTGTCAAATAGAGGATAATTAGCATAAGCAAAGGCTGCAAGTTATTCTCTCAAATCAAACCAAACTAAGGCCTGTTTGAATCATTTAGCTAGTTAGCCAAATATCGTGTTCGAAGAAAATCAATTAACAACAAGTATAGAGTCATCAATAACAGTTCAAGTTTAGCCAACACAAGCTCAAAAGTCATTAGTGATACTTAGAACTTAACTAACAACAAGCTAAGGCTGCTAAATATTCTTCAAATCAAAACTGAATTATGACAAGCTTGAACTGGCTTAGTTAACTAGCTAAATGTCATGTTTAAAGGAAGTCAACTGATAATAAGTATAAAGCTATTGATAATACTTCAAGCTCAGCTAACACAAACACAAATATCATTGGTGATGCTTCAAATTTAATAGACAACAAGCCAGAAAAGACCATGGATTATCAAACCAAAAAGATAATTAGCATAAGCTAAGGTTGTTAATAATTCTCTTAAATTAAAATAAGAGAAAGTCAATTAACAATAAGTAAAAAATTCTTGGTGATACTTAAATCCTAATGGAGCCAACTAATACTAACCAAGGCAGTTAGCCATACACTGAAATTAATTAAAATTATCAACATCTAAGGATCAAATCAAGCCCCCATCCGAGTCAAATTTCACTCGATTAAGTACATAGAAGTGGGGCAGCAACGAGTATCAAGGCTTTCCTTATGCTTTCCTCATTTTATATTCTTCATATTATGAATTTAAATTCTTTTGTAAAGTAAAGCTATACCCTTACTTGAGCTATCTAATCTTTCTTAAATTAGTCAAATTATATTTTTCTTTGTATATTTTAGCTAGATTTCTTGATTTATGATGTTTCTGACAATTGTTAAGATAATTAACAATAAGGGTTTATGCTATGTGAAGTTATATTCCCATAATTCCTGATTGCATGCTCAAATTTGCTTAAATTTTGTTTGTTATTTCATGACTGGTCCTCAAATCTCTAACTATCTCGAGTGATCAATCATGACTCCATACTATGATATTAAAATAATATCGCCATTACTAAATTATTGGCAACATTTTTCTGAAAGTGCTACCAATAACTTTTAAGGTTCAAATAATCAAACCCAAAGTTTGGTCAACCCATCATGAAAGTTCAATCAACAAAACTGGATAGTTTGGTTAATAGAACTACCTAATTTTTTTCTACTAAACTTAGCAGAAAGATTCCAAAATGTCAATCTCATATTATAATTTCAATACATTTAAACAAAACTTAAATGCAAATATTAATTTTAATAGAAAATATTTTAAATCTAGTTTTCATTAATCCAAATTCAAAAATTTTAATCTTTTTTACATATTAGAATCCAAATAATTTAAAACAAAATATTATACAAAATTACAACCCAAATTGCACGATAATAGCAAATTGCAACCCAACCCATGGACCGGATTTTGACTTCCTTACAACATTTACACTTGCAAAATAAAATAATTAATTAGCTTCTATTAACTTCAACTTCAAAACCAATATTAGTTAATGATAACAACTTTCAAATATTGCTAAATTAGTTTATTAATAATACAAACAAAAGATAACCCTCATGCATGATTCACAGGAAGGAAACAATGTAAATTTATGTCCAAAAATCTAAATATATCCTAAGGGTTCATTCTCCAATTTTTCAAATTCATATACCTATTCTCCAATTTCTCAAATCCATCCACCATTAACCTAAAGCTTCGAAAATGATGATAGAATCAAGCTCAAGATCTCAAACACAATAGAAATTGATGCTTTTCAACATTATAAATTTGAAAAGCCAGGTTTCTAGAAGGACTCAATGTATATCTTGATGGGATAGAAAGGAGCCTTTGGGCTCACCAAGAAGCAGCGATGTCAGAGGACGTTGGCGAGCAAGCTGGTGTCACCAGAGGAGGTCAGTGAGAGAAGGATGAATCAAATCTATGTTTAATTTGGTGCTAGAATTTAAATAAAAGAAGTCATATCTAGATTTGATTTACGCATTCAATCATCCAAATAGTAAGTTTGAGCTTCTAAATGTAGTAGATAAAGGATACATTTGTTCTATGTACTATGTTTAAATGACTAAACTTACTATTCAGATATTCGAACCTGGTATAGTGGTGGTGCTTTTATGCAAGCACCACCCCAATTGGCAAGGTTCAGACATTTGAACATTACATTCAGTCATCTAAATATAGTAGACAAAGTGAACTTATTATTTATTTTCTATGTTTGAGTGCCTAAACATACTATTCAATTGACTAAACCTAGCACAATAGTGGTGTTTTCAGACAAGTGCCACTAATTGGCGATGTTTCATTACAAGAATTGGGCGGCGATGGGAGTGATCAATTATCATCGAAATTCTTCTTTCTCTTTTTTGAAGATGAACGATTATAATTATTCATTTATTTGCCTAGTTTCCTATTAACCTATCTAGAAAATGAATTGGGAACTTTAGAGCAAGTGGATCATCATCTCTTCTTTGAAAAGAAATACTGTACAAAGTTGAAAAATGAGCCTTTTTTCCTTTATCTATTCTTCTTTCTTTGTACAAGTTAATGACTTGAAAATGCATTTTTCTATAGAGTAATTGTATTTCTGCTAGCTATATATATATACATATATATACAAGATAGGCCTTGTTTAGTTTTGCATGTAGATTGCAAAATAGACAAATATATGCTGGCGCCGTAAGGAATTGTTGTGTGTTTTTATATGCCTTTTTTCCCTTTTGTATGCCACATTTATTGTGATTTATGCCTTTCTATATATTTTATTTATCAATATTGGAAAAAATTGTCTTAGTGATAGAAAGCATATATTTCCTATCTATTTTATAAGCTTTGCAATGCTTTTAACAATGTATATTGGTTTCATTTTATTTGCTAATATAAAATGGTAATCTATTGAGTAATGTTTAAGAATTAGGTCTATTTCAAACTCAAAATGGTTCTTATGAGTGTTTGGATATAAGTTAAATGGATTATTATGAGGAAAACATAATGAAAATATAGAGAGTATAGAAGGAGGATATGAGTATGATATAAGAAAAATAAGTGAAGAATATGGAGAGAATATAGAGATAATATTGAAAGTATACAAGGAGGATACAAGGAGAAATTGGGAGGACACAAGGAGGACACATGGAGGACAATGGTAGGGCACAGGAATAACACAGAGAGAGGATAGGGAGGGCATGGGATTATTACAGGGAGGACATGAGCAAGACATATATTCTAAGTTTCGTTGTTTGGCTCTTTATTCCATACTAAATGTGTGGTTGTTGTTGATTCCATGCTCATTTTTTTAGCTTATTTGTTATATCTGTACAACATGATTGGCGAGATATTTATCAAATAAGGCACAAGTGGTTACCAATGATATCATTTCGTCACATTCACGATGGGAGGGCAAAGGCATAGGGGTTTTTGACTTGGCAAAAGATAGGAGATCACATGCAAATGAATTTATTTAAATAAATATGTGTAAAATCTTCAGATTATAGTATTAATATACAAATTATCTTCATTTAGACCTACACGAGGAGGAAATGACCCATTGCTAGTTTGACCATCAAGAGTAGATCCAAGCAACTAAGTTTTTATGATTAAATGATTCACTTATTATGTAGTAATTGATTCAATTATATTTCAAGATATATAATTGTATATCAAGATGTTATAGTTTATTTTCATATGGACACAACTTGATCCAATTTTCTTTGAAAAATTATGATATAAGTATAAATTTAATAATTGCATAGTTAAAATAAAATGCTATAACATGTTTCAATAGGTTTTTCGAGTGCTTTGCTAAAAAGCACCAATATAAAGTCTCTATTGGCGCTTTAATAAGCATTGACAAAGATTGTTAATTGAGTTCATTGTCCACGCTGAAGTAAAAGCATCAATATGAGATTAAAACAGAAAATAAAAAACACCATAAGAAATTGCAAAAAAAATATAACAAGCAGTTTTCTTTGACGTTGGTAGCGCTTCAAATGCCCTATAATTTTGTAGCGAAACTTTCATACCTGCCCATAATGGGTCCAATAACATGCGAAACCAATCAAATCCAATTGATGTTTAAGTCGAAATCAAATCGCAACCAATCCAAATAATTCAACCCTAATATCAGATTAAAATAGAAGTAAAAAATAAACTCAAAATAAATTGGCTTCAATGTAACCGCAAATTGAATACATTGAACCCATATTATCAACAACTAGATTTGATCCAACAATTATAGTCCAACTCAATTAGAAATCCACCAACTAATCACATGAATAACCAACTAAATAAGTTGTAATACAACCAAACCAAAACCCAAACCATGCTCAACCCAAAACCAACCCAAATCATAACTCAGCAACTTTAACTAGATTCCAATTAATTGATTTGATTAAACCCAACACCACTTAACCCATTAATTACATATAAGAACATCTTATCAAATTACATATTTCTCCTCTAAACTTAAACAATTGCATATAATTCTTTAAAATCTTACCAAATTGTATTTTTTAAAAAAATTTTTTAAAATTACATATAACTCAAAATTTTTCCAAATTATATATTTCTCCTCTAAACTTAAAAATTAATTTTTTTTTTGTATTACTGGATATATTGTAAAAATTTCATCAGCTATATATTTATCATTAAAATCAAGAATATTTGGGAAAGATATAATGTTTAACATTATTTGGATTGAAGTAAAAAAAAGAAGATATTCCTTGGTTAGTAGACAAGACTTTGATAATTAGGTCATTATTATAAAAAAACTCTCTCTTGTTTGATTGAAGAGTTTATCTTATAGTAAATTTTAATTCAAGATGTAAAAGAACTATTTTCCCCCTTCGTTTAGTTTAAAGTTATTTTAGTCCAATCTTGAATTAAAACTAAAGATCTAAAATAATAATTTTTTCATGACCTAATTTAAACTCATTTTCGCACGATCTTAACTTTAATTAGAGTTTAATTTAGAACATATCTCGGGTCCAACATAAATAAAATATGGAGCTACTTTTTACTCATATTCTTCATTATATTAATCTAAACTTAATCTAAAGTATTTTCATTTTTTCACTCTAGTATAAACGATATCAAAATGATATATATTTTCTAAATATTGTTGATTCTACTGATAAATTTACATCCAAAATTTTTTTCAATATATCGAGTAACCAAGAAAAATTATACTTTTTTATGTTTCGAGGAAAATAATATAATTTTAAAAAATTTTCAAGAAGTTATATACAATTTTTCAAGTTTCAAAAAAATATACAATTTAATAAAATTTCAAAAATTTATATATAATTTTTTATATTTTAAAAAAATTGTGATTAAATAATATTTTAAGAAATTATATTCAATTGACCTAACATAAATCCTCAACCATCACCAAAAGCCATGCTGATCATCACCTTCTTCAGTAGTATATTCTTCTAAATCCCACAAGCACATCACCAATCGCCACCTCCCCCACCCTTGAGCCACCTCTCATTGCTGCACTCCATGGTCTCCACCACCACAAGATGCTCCTTGTGGCTTTGCCTTCGGAGTAAAGGTGGTCATTTACATAATACCCCTTCTCACATACATTATTTTAACAAAATTCCCAACAAGGATCACAACTAGGTTTAACTCGAAGGTTCTCTCTAAATTTCTTAGCATAAGCTTTCTAAATGTCTATAAAAGCTTTTCTACATACCTATCATGTGCATTAATGTTACAAAGTTTATATAAAAAGCGATCAACATGCATGTATCACCGAATATGAAGACATACTAGATTGAATTCAATGAAACCACATTCTCATTGATCAAACATTTCTGTAACACCACATGGATTGAAGTATTCCATCAATAGACATAGCAAAGAATAGTGAAAAACACAAAAGATGGATTGAACACATCTCAAAGATGTGATCGTTTGGAATTTGGTCACCTCATACTCCTATCCTTCATGGCTGCCTTGCGTCACCTTTAGCTTAATCCCCAAATAGAAACAAAAAATTTTGGAAATTAGCCTAATAAATCTCACATATAACTAACAAGACAAACATAAATCCATATGTTATCCAACTTATCCAAAATCATTAACAAACTATGTAACCAATACATAACTAAAAACACAAAAAAAGTCCCAATCAAAGTTGGTTATAGTTTCATCCCCCTCCAAGGAATTTGATGAGGGTATTTTGCCTTACTATCTTTCTCCCTATTCTATGTAGGCTCAAGTTGACATTGCTATAGAACTTTCACCAATAGAATTACCCTTCTCAAGGTATGCTCTTTCAACTCCATAATCTGAATAGGTTTCTCCTCGCTTGTCATGTCCTCTCTCAAATTAAATTGCTGACATGACAAAACATGTGAATAAATTGAAAAATACTTTCTTACCATTGGCATATGCAATATATTATGCACTAATGTGCTATATCTTGGCTAGTCAAAATTGAGTAATTCCACTAAGCACAAAATGAGTTAAAAAAACACACCTTATATATACCTGCCTTTTTCCATCCTTTCATTTCTATTGAGTTATCCCCTAAACCGACCCATCTTCATTTCGTTGAACTTGTAAAATCCCTAGCGATTGAACTAAAATTCTCTTTTAAATTAAGCTAAACATCTCTTTCAAATTGAGCAAAGAATTTTAAAATCGAGTTAGAAATTCCTTTGAAATTGAACCAAAAATTCATTGAAAATTTAGCCAAAAATTCTTTGAAACTTTAGTATTCGGTTGTCCACCCAGTCACCAAAATAAAAAAAATTTCTTTGCACCAACTTCCTAGTGCACAAGTCATGCACCCAATCCTAGGCACATAAGCCACACACACAATCCAAGGCACAAGAGACCCCAGGTGGGCTCCACTTGTATTTCCCCATTGAAAATTTATGAAAGTTCACCACAAAATCCCAACCACTAGTATAACCCAAATTTTAGTATCCGATGGTCTTGAGCCAAAATTTGAAAATATTTAAACTTAACTAATTCATAGTCCGAATTTGTAGCCATCAATCCACCTCAAGATTAGTGTAAACTTTTAGCCCGATATTGACTATTTGAAAAATTCAACCTTTGTTCATCACTATACAAACAATGTCTCTCGTCCCTAAAACCATCCATAAGGTAATCTAATTTATGGAGCAACTAACAGACTTAGAACTTCTAGGCCCATCAAAATTTTACCAAGAAAATTTGGGTCTTTAAGTCATTCCCACTTTAAGAACTCATAGGTTCATCATTAGCACAAGAGATGAGCCTCAAGAAATTAAGAAAGGATGATGATAAAAATGAAAAGAAAGTAAAAAAGAATAAGGACCTAAGGAAGAAGAAGATAAAAGTCAAAGAGTCACTCTTTGAAGCACAAATGAAGAAGAAGAAGAAATAGAAAAAGAAAAAGACAAAGTCTACATGGCAACCTTTAAGGGGGCAAATGAAAGAACTTTTGAAATAAAAACAAATTTGATTATGGAGAAATCCAAAGCCTAATAACTATTCACCAAGATAATTAACTATTCAAGAATTCAATCAATCTCATATACATTTCTTAATTATAAGGGTTGTAAAAGTAAAGCATAATAATAAAAATAGGCACCATGATTTTCATGTAGTTTGAAAACAAACCACTTCTACTCCATAGCCCATGCCTCTCTCTTGAGGATTTTAATTACTCCACTAGTGTTGTCATTTCTTAAAGTGAAGATAAGCCTCTACATCTACTTGTGAACCGCAAGTATCAATTTTTTTCGGTGAAGTCAAGCTTGTGACTTCCTTAGGGTGAAGTAACGCCCGTACAACTCCTTACTCATATCAAACAAATGACACTCCATACCAAAGTCTATTGTACACACACAATCCTAACACCTATGAGTGTTTATAAGTAGAAAAGTGGAAAAGATAATACATTCGAAGCTCACTACAAAATCTCTCAAGATGAGTACAAGGGTAATTGAGAATTTACTTGAGATTAGAATGTTAAGAGCATTCTTTGGACTAGAAGGCTTTGGAAGGGGGATACTTGTTTGAAAAATATTGAAAGTTTATTTTTACTTTAGCAAATAAGTCCCAAGCCTTTTATTTTCATTGGAGTATAAAACTAGCCATTTGGAAATCACCCATGATTGTCTATGCCGAGTTTAGTCATCCAAGTCTCAAGGTTCAATCATTTGAATAGTTCCAATGGTCGAAAGTGAAACTAGCTATTATATCAATGTTAGAGATTTTGTTATCCAATGGTAAGGTTCGAACATCCGAACATCACAAGTTCAGGCATCTGATCAAAGCATTGGGTGAACAAATTTTGAGCATGAATTTCTCAGAAGTAACAACTTTCAAACTTTGGGAATTCAATCTTGGGATTCAGATGTCAAAAGCTATCAAAAATTTCAAGGTTATTTTTGCTACATTTGGATGTCCAAAATATTATGGCCAGGTATTTGAAGTTAACAGATAAACTTTTATTCTTACTACAACTTTAGCTGTATACTAGACCTCATCTTAAACTAACCTTAGATTAAATAATAAGCCGGTCAATGTATTCCAAAATTAGTTTGAGTGCTAAATAAAAGCTTTAAAAATTAATCTCAAAACAAATCCATGACTCAACTAAAAGAAATAAAAAGCTAACGTAGTCGATGTCAAACTAGATCTCTTAAGTTTTGTTTGAGCCATCTTCAATTCTTCATATTTAGTACATTGATCCACCATTACGCCTTATCTTTAAATCTATCTTTAATTCCATCTACCCTTGAAGCTTTCAAATAACCTTGATCTCCATTTTGAAATTGACTTGACTATTTACTACACATATTCAAGATATCATCAAATACTTATTTTGGTCATCATCAAAACTACAAAGAGTAATAATTTCCCCTTTTTGATGATGACAAACCCTCAAAAAGAGTAAAAATAATAAATTAGTTGATAAAAGATCTACAATTTGAAGCATGTATTAATTAGAGAAATAAGCATGAAAATATCGAGCAAACACAAAAAAAAATCACTTTAGCACTAGATATAATGCTTCTCCTTACTCTAATATAACTCCCCCTTGACATATGTATATGATTGATTAAATAAGTAGGGAATTAATAAAAAAATACAAGAGAGCTGAATACAAAAATTTTGAAAAATTCAATTAAACACAAAAATTTTCTAAAGTTTAAGATTGCCAAAAAGATCGATACACATGGATGTTAGTCCAAAAGTATAAGCATGAGACTTCGCTACCAATTGTTTGCTCATATGGCAATCTTTTAGAGGGTAATGATAGAGATTTTGAAATAAAACAAATTCAATTATAAAGAAATCCAAAATCTAAATTAATTCACCAAGATAATTAGTCATTTAAGAATTCAAGCAATCTCATACACATATCTCAATCACAAGTGCTATAAAAATAAAGCATCATAAGAAAAAAAAGGCATCATGATTTTTACGTAGTTTGTAGACCAACCAGTCCTACTCTATGGCCCTTGTCTCTCTATTGAGAACTCTAATCACTCCATTGGTAATGTCGCTCCTTAAGACAAAGTCAAGCCTTAACATCTGCTTGTCAACCATGAGTGTCAATTACTTTTGATGAAGCCAAGCTTGTCACTTCCTTATAGTAAAACCACAACGGTACAACTCTTTGCTCCTACTGAGAAAGCGACACTCCACACTGGAGTCCATTGTGTACTCGCACTCCTAACACCTAGGGGTGTTTACAAGTGAAAAAGTGAAAAAGATAATATATTTGAAGCTCACCACAAAGTCTCTCAAGATGAGTATAATGGCAATTAATGATTTACTTGAGATTAGACTATTAAGAATATTCTTGGGGATAGAAGGTTTTGGAAGGGGGACACTAGTTCTAAAGATATTGAAAGTTCATTTTTTTTTAGTAAGAAAGTCCCAAGCATTTATATATTCGTTGAAGTAGAAAAGTAGTCGTTTGGGAATTACCCCTCATTGTCTATGGCAAGTTTGGTTG
This sequence comes from Trichopus zeylanicus subsp. travancoricus, assembly GCA_005019695.1. Classification (NCBI taxonomy): domain Eukaryota; kingdom Viridiplantae; phylum Streptophyta; class Magnoliopsida; order Dioscoreales; family Dioscoreaceae; genus Trichopus; species Trichopus zeylanicus. The sequence goes on along the minus strand of RXID01014785.1, from coordinate 29,929 downwards.
TTCAAACAACTCCAACAGTCACAAGTTAAACTAGCCATTATACTGATGTTAGAGGTTCAGTCATTTGATAGTAAGGTTCGGACGTCTATACATCATAGGTTCAAGCATCTGACCCAAGCTTTGACGATTGAACTTTGAGCATAAATTTCTCAGAAGTTACAACTTCCAAACTTCAGGTGTTCGATCCTTGAGTTTGAATGTTCGAAGCTATCAGAAATTTCTGAGCTTTTTTTATTGCATTCAGATGTCCAAACCATTATGTTCAGGTATCCAAAGTTAACAGAGAAACTATTATTCTTATAGTAACTTCACCTGCATCTAGACTTCATCTAAAACTAACCTTGGGTTAAATCATAAGCCGGTGAAGGCATTCCATGATTAGTTTAGCACCATTGGGCTAATCAATATCACTGAAAATTAATCTCAAAGCAAATCCATGACTCAACTAAAAGAAATAAAAATTTAAACCTAGTCAATGTCGAACTTGATCTCATGAGTCTTGTTCAAGCCATCTTCGATTCTTCACATTTTGTTCGTTGATCCACCATCACATCTTATTTTCAACTCTATCTTTACCTCCATCTATCCTTGAAGCTTTTGATGGCCTTGATCTCCATTTTGAAATTGACTTGGCAATTTGCTAAACATGTTTGAGATATCATCAAATACTTAGTTTGGTCATCAGTAAGACTGCAAAAGACAATAATCTCCCCCTTTTTAATAATAATAAAGCCTCATAAAGAATAAAAAGAATAAATTAGTTGATAAAAGATTTGCAATTTGAAGCATGTATTAATTAGAACAATAAGCATGAAAATATGCAGCATACACAAAAAAATCATGTTAGTGCAAGATATAATGTTCCTCCTTACTCTAATACTTCTTTCCCAATTTAGAGTAATATAACACATGTATTTTCTCCCCCTCTTAAAATCAACAAAAATTATAACCCCCCTTGACATATGCATATAATTCATTAAAAAAGTAGAAAATGAACAAAAAATTTAAGAGAGCTGAAAAAATTTTTGAAAAATTCAATTGAACACAAAATTTTCTCTAAAGTCTAAGGTTGCCAAAAAGATCGATACATATGGATGTCAGTTGAAAAGTATGAGCATGAGACTTTGATACTAATTGTTGGCTCATATGGCAAAAGGGGAATGATAGAGATTTTGAAATAAAACATACTTGATTATGAACAAAATCTAAAGCCCAATAACAATACACTAAGATAATTAGCCATTGAAGAATTCGAGCAATCTCATACACATGTCTCAATCACAAGTGCTATAAAAGTAAAGCATCATAAGAACAAAAGACACCATAATTTTTACATGGTTCGGAGACCAATCACTCATATTCCATGGCCCCTGCCTCTCTCTTGAGGACTCCAATCACTCCACCAGTGATGTTGCTCCTTAAGGCAAAGCCAAACCTTTACATCTACTTGTCAACTGCAAGTGTCAATTCTTTTCGGTGAAGCCAAGCTCGTTACTTGCTTAGGGTGAGCCATGCTTATACAACTCCTTACTCCTACCAAACAAGTGACACTCCACACAGGAGTCCATTGTACACTCATAGTTCTAACAACTAGGGGTGTTTTCAAGTGAAAACTTGGAAAGGTAGTACATTAGAAGTTCACTATAAAGTCTCTCATGAGCATAAGGATTTACTTAAGATTAAAATATTAAGAATATTTTTGGGGATAGAAGACTTTGGGAGGGGGATACTAGTTCTAAGGATATTGAAAGTTTATTTTTTTTAGTAAAGAAGTCCCAAGCATTTATATATTCATTGGAGTAGAAAAGTAGCCATTTGGGAATCACCTCTTGTTGTCTATGCCAAGGTCGATCATCTAAACAACTTTAACAGTTGAAAGTTAAACAAGTTGTTATGCTGATGTCATTTGTTTGGTCATCCGATGGTAAGGTTTGGATGTCTGAACATCATAGGTTTGGATGTCCGACCAAAGTTTCGGATGATCAAACTTTGAGTATGAATTTCTCAGAAGTTATAGCTTCCAAACTTTAGGTATTCAATCCTTGGGTTCAGATGTCCGAAGTTGTCAAAATTCTAGAGCTATTTTTGCTACATTCGGACATCCAAACCATTATGTTTAGACATCCAAAGTTATAACAAAAAAACTGCTATTCTTATTGCAACTTCACCTTCATGCTAGACCTCATCTCAAACTAATCTTGGGTTAAATAATAAGCTGATAAAGATATTTCAAGATTAATTTAAGTTCTAACTAAAAGCTCTAAAAATTAATATCAAAACAAATACTCAACTCGAGTAAAAGAAATAAAAATCTAAACTTAGTCGATATCGAACTTGATCTCTTGAGGCTTGTTCAAGCTATCTTCAATTTTTCAAGTTTCATTTGTTGATCCACCATCACATCTTATTTCCAAGTCTATCTTTAAGTCCATCTACCTTTGAAACATCTGGACTGCTTTGATCTCCATTTTGAAATTGACTTGGCTATTAGCTACATATGCTTGGAATACCATCAAACACATAGTTTGGTCATCATCAAAACTACAAAAGGCAATAATCTCCTTCTTTTTATAATGAAAAACCCTCATAAAGAATAAAATGAATAAATTAGTTGATAAAAAAATTGTAATATAAAACATGTATTAATTAGAGCAATAAACATGAAAAAATAGAGCATACACAAAAGAAATCACTTTAGCATAAGATCTAATGCTCCTCCTTACTCTAATATTTCTTTCCCAATTTAGAGTAATATAACACATGTATTTTCTCCCCCTTTTAAAATCAACAAAAAGTATAACCCCCCTTGACATATGTATATAATTAATTAATTAATTAGGGAATTAATAAAAAATTCAAGAGCGTTGAATACAAAAATTTTGAAAAATTCAATTGAGCACAAAAGTTTCTCTACAGTCTAAGGTTCCCAAAAAGATTGATACACATGGATGTCAGTCAAAAAGTATGAGCACGAGACTTTGATTCCAATTATTGGGCCATATGGCAATCTTAGAGAGGGAAATGATAGAGGTTGTGAAATAAAACAAATTCAATTATGAAGAAATCCAAAGCCCAATAATAATTCACCAAGATAATTAGCCATTTAAGAATTTGGGCAATCTCATACACTTGTCTCAATTACAAGTTCCATAAAAGCAAGTGTCATAAGGGAAAAAAGACACCACAATTTTTACATATTTCGGAGACCAACCACTCATACTCCACGGTCTTGCCTTTTCCTTGAGGACTCCAACCATTGCACCAGTGATGCTTTTCCAAGAAAAGCCAAACCATTACATCTACTTGTCAACCTCATGTGTTAATTCCTTTGGGTGAAGCCAAGCTCATCACTTCCTTGAGGTGAAGCTATGCCTGTATAACTCGTTTCTCCCACCGAGCAAGTCACACTCCATATGGGAGTCCATTGTATACTCATACTCCTAACACCTAGGGGTGTTTGTAAGTGGAAAAGTGAAAAATACAATGCATTTGAAGATGAGTACAAGGGCAATTAAGGATTTACTTTATATTAGAATATTAAAAATATTCTTAGGGATAGAAGGCTTTGGGAGGGGATGCTAGTTCCAAGGATATTGAAAGTTCATTTTTTTAAAGTAAAGAAGTCCCAAGCCTTTATATATTTGTCGGAGTAGAAAATTAGCCGCTCAGGAATCACCTCTCGCTGTCTATGCTGAATTCAATCATATGAATAACTCCAATGATCGAAAGTTAAACTAGCAATTATACTAATGTAAGAGGTTCGGTCGTCCAATGGTAAGGTTCAAATGTCTGAACATCATAGGTTCACACATCCAACCAAACCTTTGGGCGATCAAACTCTAAGTATGAATTTCATAGAAGTTACAGCTTCCAAACTTCAAGGGTCTGATTCTTGGGTTCAAACATCCAAAACTGTAAAAAATTTTAGAGCTATTTTTCCCACATTCAAACTTTGGGTTCAGATATCATCAAAATTACAAAGGGAAATAATCTCCTTTTTTTTCATAATGACAAACCCTCATAAAGAATAAAAGGAATAAATTAGTTGATAAAAGATTTGTAATATAAAGCATGTATTAATTAGAGAAATAAGCATAAAAAAATGGAGCATACACAAAAAAATCACTTTAACATATGATATAATGCTCCTCCTTACTCTAATATTTCTTTCCCAGTTTAGAGGAATATAACATATGTATTTTGTCCCCCTTTTCAAATCAATAAGAAGTATCACCCTCCTTGACATATGCATATAATTAATTAAACAAGTAGGGAATTAATAAAAAATTCAAGAGAGCTTAATACAAAAAATTTTGAAAAATTCAATTGGACACAAAAGCTTCTCTTAAAGTCTAAGGTTGCCAAAAATATCAATACTCATGGATGTTAGCCGAAAAGCATGATCATGAGACTTTGATTTCAATTGTTGGCCCATATGGCAATCTTTGAGAGGAGAATGATAGAGGTTTTGAAATAAAACAAATTCAATTATGAAGAAATCCAAAGCCCAATAACAATTCACCAAGATAATTAGCCATTTAAGAATTTGGGCAATCTCATATACTTGTCTCAATCACAAGTGCTATAAAAGCAAGTGTCATAAGGGAAAAAAGACACCGTGATTTTTATATAGTTCGGAGACCAACCACTCCTACTCCAAAGTACTTATCTTTCTCTTGAGGACTCCAATCACTGCACCAATGATGTTGCTTCTCCAAGCAAAGCCAAACCATTACATCAACTTGCCAACCACATGTGTTAATTCCTTTGGGTGAAGCCAAGATTGTCACTTCCTTAGGGCAAAGCTACATCTGTACAACTCATTTCTCCCACTGAGCAAGTGACCCTCCATACGGGAGTCCATGGTATACTCATACTCCTATCACTTAGGGGTGTTTATAAGTGCAAAAGTGGAAAAGATAATGCATTCGAAGCTCACTACAAAGTCTTTGAAAATGAGTACAAGGGAAATTAAAGATTTACTTCATATTAGAACATTAAGAATATTCTTAGGGATAGAAAGCTTTGGGAGGGGATGCTAGTTCCAAGGATATTGAAAGTTCATTTTTTTAAGCATAGAAATCCTAAGCCTTTATATATTCGTTGGAGTAGAAAACTAGCTGTTCTAATTATCTTAGAGAATTGTTATTGGGCTTTGATTTTTAAAACTAGATAATTCGTTGAAGCATGTATTAATTAGAACAAAAAGCCTGAAAATATGGAGCATACACAAAAAAATCACTTTAGCACAAGATATAATGCTCCTCCTTACTCTAATATTTCTTCCCCAATTTAGAGCAATATAACATATGTATTTTCTCTCCCTTTTATCGTCAACAAAAAAGTATAACTCCCCTTTGCATATGCATATAATTGATTAAATAAGTAGGGAATTAATAAAAAAAACAAGAGAGATGAATACAAAAATTTTAAGAATTTTAATTAAATGCAAAAATTTCTCTAAAGTCTAGGGTTGCCAAAAAGATCGATACACATGGATGTCAGTCCAAAAGTATAAGCATGAGACTCTGATACCAATTATTGGCCCACATGGCAATCTTTGAGAGGGGAATGATAGAGGTTTTGAAATAAAACAAATTCTATTTATGAAGAAATCCAAAGCCCAATAACAATTCACAAAGATAATTAGCCATTCATAAATTTGAGCAATCTCATACACGTCTCAATCACAAGTGCTATAAAACTAAAGTATCATAAGAAAAAAAAGCACCATGATTTTTACATAGTTCAGAGACCCACCACTTCTACTCCACGTTCTTTGTCTCTATATTAAGGACTCCAATCACTCCACTAGTGATGTTGCTTCTTAAGGTGAAACCCAACCTTTACATCTACATGTCAACTATAAGTGTCAATTTCTTTGGGTGAAACCAAGCTCGTCACTTCTTTAGGGTGAAGCCATATCCGTACAACTCCTTGCTCCCACCGATCAAGTGACACTCCATATGGGAGTCCATTGTACACTCACACTCCTAACATATAGGGGTGTTTATAGGTGAAAAAATAGAAAAGATAATACATTTGAAGCTCACTACAAAGTCTCTCAAGATGAGTACAAGGGCAATTAAGAATTTACTTAAGATTAGAATATTACGAATATTCTTGGGGATAGAAGGCTTTGGGAGGGTGATAATAGTTCTAAGTATATCAAAAGTTCATTTTCTTTTGAGCAAGAAGTCCCAATCCTTTATATATTTGTTGGAGTAGAAAATTAGTAGTTTGGAAATCACCCCTGATTGTTTGTGCTGAATTTGGTCATCTAAACAACTCCAATGGTCAAAAGTTAAACTAGTTGTTATACTAATGTCAAATATTTGATCATCCAATGGTAAGGTTTGAACGTCTGAATATCATAGGTTCGGGCATCCAACCGAAGTTTCGGGCAGTAAAACTCTAAGCATGAATTTCTCTGAAGTTACAACTTCTAAGTTTCAAGTGTCCAATCTTAGAGTTTGTACATCCAAAGTTGTCAAACATTCTAGAACTATTTCTGCTACATTCAGATGTCTGAACCATTATGTTTGAGTATCCGAAGTTGAGAGAAAAATTATTGTTGTTACTGTTACTTTAGCTTTATATTAGAGATCATCTCAAACTAACCTTGGGCTAAATAATGAGTCAATGTAGACATTCCAATATTACTTTGAGTGCTAACTAAAATCTTTAAAAATTAATCTCAAAACAAATCCTCCACTCGATTAAAAGGAATACAAATTAAAACCTAGTCGATGTCAAATTTGATCTCTTGAGCCTTATTTAGGCCATCTTCAATTTTTCAAGTTCTGTTCGTTGATCCACCATCACATCTCATCTTCAAGTCTATCTTTAATTCCATCTACCCACAAAGCTTTTGAATGGCCTTGATCTCCATTTTGAAATTGACTTGGCCATTTGCTACTTATGTTTGAGATATTGTTAAAGACTTAATTTGGTTATCATCAAAACTATAAAAGATAACAATCTTCCCCTTTTAATTGATGACAAACCCTCATAAAAATTAAAAGGAATAAATTAATTGATAAAAATTTGCAATTTAGAGCATGTATTAACTAGAGTAATAAGCATGAAAATATGGAGCATACATAAAAAAATCACTTTAGCACAAGATATGATGCTCCCCCTTACTCTAATATTTCTCTTCCAATTTAGAGAAATATAACCATATATTTTCTCCCCCTTTTGTCATCAATAAATAGTATAACTCCCTCTTGACATATGCATATAATTGATTACACAAGTAGGGAATTAATAAAAAATTCAAGAGAGATCAATACAAAAATTTTGAAAACTTCAATTAAATGCAAAGATTTTTCTAAAATCAAAGGTTGTCAAAAAGGTGCTCATAGATATTAGTCTAAAATTATAAAGATGAGACTTTGATACCATTTGTTGGCCCATAAAGTAACCTTTGAGGAGGGGTGTGGTGGGGCGGGGAGGGATGAGTGAGGTTTTGAAATAAAACAAATTCGATTATGAAGAAATCCAAAGCTCAATAATAATTCAACATGATAATTAGCCATTCGAGAATTCAAGCAATCTAAAACATATTTCTCAATCACAAGTGTTGTAAAAGTAAAGCATAATATGGAAAAGAAGGAACCATGATTTTTATGTACTTTGAAGACCAATTGCTCCTACTCCATGGCCTCAACCTCTCTCTTGAGAACTTCAATTATTCTACTAGTGATGTTGCTTCTTAAGATGAAGCCAAGGCTTTACATCTACTTGCCAACTGCAAGTGCCGCTTCCTTTAGGTGAAGCCAAGCCCAGCAGTTTCTTAGGATGAAGCCGCGCCCGTACAACTCCTTGCTCCTACTGAGCAAGTGACACTCCATACTAGAGTCTATTATATAATCACACTCCTAATACCTAAGAGTGTTTACAAGTGAAAAAATTGAAAAGATAATAATACATTTGAAGATCACTATAAAGTCTCTCAAGATGAGTACAAGGACAATTAAGGATTTACTTGAGATTAGAAGATTTAAAGCATTCTTGGGGCTATAAGGCTTTAGGAGGGGGATATTTGTTCTAAGCATATTTAAAGTTCACTTTTTATTTAACAAAGAAGTGCTAAGCATATGTATTTTTATCGGAATACAAAACTAGCCATTTGGGAATCACCCTTGGCTGTCTATGCCGAGTTTGGTCATCCAAACCTTAAGGTTTGATTGTTTGAACAGATCCAACAGTCAAAAGTGAAACTAGCCATTATACTAATATTAGAGGTTTGGTCATCTAATGGTAAGGTTCAGACGTTCGAATCTAACAGGTTCAGGTATCTAACCAAAGTTTCGGATGACCAAACACTAAGCATGAATTTCTCTAAAGTTACAACTTTTAAACTTTGGTGTCTAATTGTGGGGTTCATATTTCTGAAGTTGTTAGAAATTCTAGAGCTATTTTTGCTACATTCAGACATCCGAACAATTATGTTCGGGCATTCAAAGTTAGTTGAAAAATTATTCTTCTTATTGCAACTTTATCTTCATGCTAGACATTATCTTAAACTAATCTTGGATTAAATAATAAGTTGGTGAAGACATTTCAAGATTAGTTTGAGTGCTAACTAAAATATCTAAAATTTAATCTCAAAATAAATCCTTGATTTGATTAAAAGAATAAAAATCTAAATCTAGTCAATATCGAACTTGATCTCTTGAGATTTGTTCAAGCCATCTTCAATTCTTCAAGTTCTGTTTGTTGATCCACTATCATGCCTCATCTTCGAGTCTATCTTTCAGTCCATCTACCATCAAAGCTTCCAACCTTGATCTCCATTTTAAACTTGACTTGGCTATTTGCTATACATGCTCAAGATATCATCAGATATATAAGTTTGTCATCATCAAAAATACAAAAAGGTAACATGAAAATCATGACCTCAAACTTCATTTCATGGCAAAAGATTATGAAAGTAATGAGGATGAGGTATGTGGTTTTCCTTTTGAGGAATTGTATGAAGCTTTTGAAGATGAATATTTTAGGCATGAAAAACTATTTTTCAAGCATGCTGTTTTAAAAGAGAAAATGATTTCTCTTAAGAATTATTTTAATTTTTTGAAGTCCTCTAAAAGTCCTTGTAATTACAAAAGGACATTGTGGTATTTCAAAAGGAAAACCTTGCCTTGATATCTCTGAAATCCACTTTAAATTATAAAAGAATTTTTACATGCTTCAAAAGGAGAATTGTGATTTGAAAAAGAGCATGCAAAATTTTTCCATGAAAATGATACTTCAAATAAGATTTTAAAAAACCAAAGGAATATTTTGAATAAATCCTTGATTTTATTTCATCTTCAAAATCTAAGGAAATAAAATCTCTTTTTGTAAAGGCTCCAATGCAAAATTTTCAAAAATGAAATGCTTTATTGTGGCCTTCAGGGCATGTCCCCACTTATTACCCAATCAAGAAAAGTACTTCTTTAAAATAAATTTAGACACCAAAGAGAATTCCAAAATTTGGGGAATCTAAACAAATTTGGGTTCCAAAATCCTCCACTTCCTAAGCTATTCTTGTTAGTTAGGGATGACAATTATTTTAGGAGTTTTATCTTTTAGTCATCATCTATCTTAGTTTGCTTAAGTAGGATTTTCGTTTTCATTTGATTTTTTTTGTACTTAGTTTTTATTGTGATCTTTCATAACTTCTATTTATGATATTATGCTATATTACTTATTTTGTTTGTATAGATAGATATGTTTGTTTTATAAATTGTAAAGAGAAAACCCACTTGGATGACATTTTAATAAGCTTCAGAGGATACTTAATCACATGAGGTAATATGATCCCCTCTAATTCTTATTTTGACTTGCCTTCAATGCAATGACCTCCATATGATATAGCTTAGTAAATATACATTGATGTTTTAATGATGTTATGATGTTTTATGAATGCTTTGTACTTCATTTGGATGGGAATGCAACTACTATCTTGTCGTGTTCTAAATTTTAAATTAGTGCATTCATATCTTATTTGGACTTATTTTTGTGAGGTTTCAGATTTATTGTTAGTGTCCATGTTTTTGATTGGTGTTGATTATACCCTTTTTGTTGATGCCAAAGGGAGGAGAATAATTAAGACATTGTTAGATTATTTTAAATAGGGGGATTCTTGTTAGACTAAGGAAAAACTAAGGGGGAGCTTTTGCTTAAAATTGGTAGAGATGTTAGAGAAAGGGGGAGCTTTATACTTTAATGATAATATTATTTACTAAAGTTGGTTAAATTATGCTAAATTTATATGTAAACTCTAGTTGATACATGTGCTAAATTGTATAAATCTTCTTCATCAACAATGCTATCTATTTATTTATGCGAGAAATTTATTATCATAAAAAAGGAGGAGATTATTGTATTTTTTGGTTTTAATGATGATCAAACTATGTATTTGATAATCTCTCAAGTTGTGTAACTTGTAGCTAAGCCAAGAGTGTAGTGAAGTTCAAGACCATTTAGAAGCCTCAGTAAGAAGATTGATATGAAGACGATCATGAAGATTGAGACGTGATGGTGATTCAATGAGCTTGACTTCAATACATGTAGATGGCTTGAAGATCACTAAAGAAATTAGATCTACTTACTAAGTTTAGATTATTATTTTTATTTATGTCGAGTCTAAGATTTGAATTGTTAATTCTATAGTTTAGAGCTTTTACTTAATATTATAACTTAACTTGGAATGCTTTCACCAGACTATACTTTATCCAATATATGTTTTGAGTTAATGTCAAAGTGAGTTGAAGTTACAGTTAAGTCAGTGTAGCCTTTTTGTAAGCTTCGGATGTCCGAATGATGTAAAAAGTCACTGGACATTACTAATAACTTTGGATTCCTGAATCTATGGTTCTAAAGCTATAATTTTAGACTTTGTTCCTTTGGAATATTGGTTGTTTGCGCTTTCCTTTGGTTGCCCAAAGTGGAAGCATTCGAACACCCAAACTAATGTATTGGACACACAAATATGTGATATGGTTTATAATAACTAGTTAAATTGGATCATTAGAGTGGTTCTAATGGCCGAACCTCAAGGTCTGGATATTCAAACACTATAGAGAATTGCTAGTCATGACTAGTTCTCTCCCCAATGGCTATATAAGGGCTTGGAGCTTACTTTAATTAGAACTTTTATATCTTTGAATATCTTTGAGAGTAAGAAGAGACTTTCCCAAGCCCTCTATCCCTACAAGAGCTCTAAATCTAGTTCTAAGTTTCAAATCTCTTGCCCATACACTCAAACTTGAGAGACTCTTGTAGAGAGATATAATTATATTTCATCCTTATCATCTTTACTTGTAGACATTCCTAGGATACTAAGGGTGTGTGAGGGAAAAATCTTTGGTGTCGAAATTGATTATTTCTTGGTTGGAGCAAGAGTTATACGGGCATTGTCCAACTCTGTCTTTGAGTTGGAATTATAGTTTCATTCATGTTGAGCTAAATCTAGGCATGAAACTTTAGGTTGGAATTGGGTTCAAGTTCTGGGATTTTTTATAAATAGGCCTCTATATTTCTACAAAAAGGACACTGAAAGATTTAAAAATTTATAAATAATTTTTTTACAAAAAAATCCCTGAAATCTACAAAGTTATGATTTGGTGCAAATCTCTTGAAAAATTTACAAATAACCTCTTGAAGTTTAATATCCAAGAATAGTGCAATTTTGGAATCTCTTTATTAGGAAACAAATCCCAATCAATGGGATTACATGCCAATTAGAAACTATGAAAATACAATCTCATCACCAATCATAATCCAATAACATTCGAAAATCAAAACAATCAATGATTTGATTTTGAGTCTCTTCAAGACCTACAAAATTGATTAAAATCCTACAAAAAGTGTAGAGAGGAAGAAAATTAGGAGGGGCAAATAGAACCACCTACAGAAATTAGAATCAAGGTGAGCTCAAGGAAGAAAGAGAATCAAGGTAAAGGTGAATTTTTACCTCTTTTATTTGTTCTTCTCTTCTCCTCTCTGCTTCATTGTTCTTCTTTCCTTACGAGGTTCTTGGCCTTCTACTATCACCACTGCCCTATCCTACACCTACTGTGCTGCTCCTTCTACCATAGCTGCCCAAACCGGTGGCCTAGCTCATCCCCACTGGCTCCATGCACGAGTCACACTAAGTTCCATCTTCTTGCATGGACCTGACAACCCTCCATCACCATCTGATCAAGCCATAAGTGCAGCTCGCACTTCCTAAGCTTTGCTTACGGTCCCTCTACCTATCTGGCCATGCAGCACACTATGATGACATAGCTTCACTTCGACTCATGAGCTCTACTAGCCTACTCCACACTCCTGCTCTACAGCTTGCCAAGCCTCATCATCCTCTTCCTGGAGCTATCTGCCACCGCTAGGGGCTGAGTCCAACCGCAGATGGTCAGACCCAGTCGACTTGACCCTGTGTGGCTTCCCCTACTCTCACACTCCCCCCTAGTCATTCAACACTCCCTGTCACTACCATTGCGTGAATCTTGCCTACCTGCCACTTATCGATGGCTAGATCTAGCCAAGATCTAAATGAATCTGGCCATAGACTCGAAGTGAAGGAGCCACCGACCTCGTCTGCTTTGCCAGTTGCTCTTGCACTATCTCCAGGTAGCCTTAGCCACCTCTTGCTACCGACCATGGTTAGATCTAGCCAGATCTAGCCTAATCTAGTTAGGAATAGCTCCAAGTTGCATGACCCAGTTGGGAAAAGGGGGGAAGAAAGCATGAGTAGGTTGAAGAAGAAGAAGAAGAGAAATAAAGAAAAAAAAGAGTAGTTGGCCAAAAAACAGAAAAAAGAAAAAAAAGGATTTGGCCTCAATTTTGGTGCTGCTGTTTACCGACCTAGGGTTAGCTAGCAAGCTTGCTCGAAAGTCAAATTTGAGCTAAGCCCAGTTCACAAGCTTGTCGAATATTTATTCAGAGTAAGGCTAGTAAATTGGGTCACAATAGATTCAAATGAAGCTTAATTGAGTTGATTTGGACTCAAATCTAAATCCTGATTTGGTCAAGTTCAGTTTAAACCAAAACCTAGTTTGGTCAAATTAAAGCTTGAATCAAAATAAGACTAAACTAGACTTGAATTGAATCAAATCATGCTTGGATCAAAATTAGCATTGCCCTACCTAGAGTCAATAATCAGTATTTGACAAATGCTCTTCTAAAAATCAATACCAAGTTTGATGGATTGAATTCATTATTGCTAGTTAACATTCACCATCAATACCCTTGGTTTCAAAAAATCCCAACAATGATTTTGGGAATGAATATTTCACATGGTTCCCTTAGTCAATTTAATGTTTTCCCCATAGTCATGGTAGCTAGTTCATGACAATAACCTCTGATTTCATGCTATACAACATCAATGCAAACCTAATCACCAAAGGTTGAGATAATTGATCAACTATTCAAGTTGGTAAAGAAGAATAATATGGGCATAATGGGGGAATTGCTGGTTGATTTCTACACAAGTTTTGGGAAGAGGAAACTGAAACATATCATTATCTTTTGGGAAGGAGTTAGCAAATTGCAATTTAATCAAATTTTGAATTGAATCAAATTAAACTTAATCCCAAATAAGTTTCAAACATCAAATTAAATTAAATCAGACACAAGAATTGAAATTGAGTTTTGAACATTGAACTTAGTCCAAACCAGATCAAACCAAACTCAAACCCAAACCAAAACTAGTTTGAATATAACTAAACATGGTAAAACTTTGTCCCATTGTGTGCACTACAAAAGCCTCTAGTAGCACTCCAAGGGTTCACCCAATTCCACAAATAGAGGTAATAACACTTCAAAATCAAAGAAATTAATACCTATGCCTCATTGGCTATGGAAATACTTTAAAATCAATAAAGTTAACACTTACATCTAATTGACTATGGAAAAACTTCAAAATAAAAGAAGTTATCACCTAGGTCTCATTGGCTACAGAAATACTTCAAAAATAGAAAAGTTAATATCTATGTCTCATTGGCTATGGAAAAACTTCAAAATTTAAAAAATTAACACTTACGCTTCATTGGCTATGGAAATATTTTAAAATAAGAAAAGTTAACACCTAGACCTCATTGACTACAGAAATATTTTTAAATCAAAGAAGTTAACATCTGTGCTTTATTGGCTATGGAAAAACTTCAAAATCAAAGAAGTTAGCACCTACGCCTCATTGGCTATGGAAATATTTTAAAATAAGAAAAGTTAACACTTATGCCTCACTAGATATGGAAAAACTTCAAAATAAAAAATGTTAACACCTACATCTCATTAGTTGTGGAAACACTTTAAAATAAGAAAAACTAACATCTATGCCTCATTGGTTATTAAAATACTTCAAAATCAAAGAAATTAGCCCCTGTGCTTCATTGGCTATGGAAATACTTCAAAATCAAGAAAGTTAATACCAATGACTCATTGGCTATGGAAATACTTCAAAAATCAAAGAAGTTAACACCTACACTTCACTAGCTATAAAAATACTTCAAATTAAAGAAGTTAACACCTATACCTTATCGGCTATGGAAAATCTTCAAAATAAAAAAGTTGACATCTATGCCTCATTAGCTATAGAAAACCTTCAAAGTCAAAAAAGTCAATCTATTCCTTACTGGCTATGGAAATACTTCAAAATCATAGAAGTTAACACCTATGACTCATTGGTTATGGAAAAACTTCAAAATCAAAGAAGTTGACACCTATGCCTCATTGGCCATGAAAATACTTTAAAATCAAAGAAGTTAACACTATGTCTCATTGGCTCTAAAAATACTTCAAAATCAAAGAAGTTAACACCTATGACTCATTGACTAGAAAAAGACTTCAAAATTGAAGAAGTTAATACTTATACCTCATTGACTATGGAAACAATATCGAAGAAATTAATGTCTACGCCTCATTGGCTATCGAAGCACTTTAAAATTAAAGAAGTTGACACCTATGCTCCATTGGCTATGTAAACACTTCAAACTTATGGAGTTATCTCTAATGCTTTATTAGCTAATGGAAACACTCTAATTCCAAACAAAGTTATCTTCAATGGCTTATTGGCTAACAAAAATACATCAAAACCAAAAGAAGTTATTTCTAATGCCTTACTAGCTAACACAAATACATCAAAATCAAAAGAAGTTATTTCTATCAAAAATACTTCAGGCTAATCTCGATAAGACATCAGCAGCACCATTCAAAGAAGTTATCATCAATGCTCAAAGCTATTGAGAATACTTCAAATTTCTCTCATCTCCTTTCATATCCCATTGGATGATACCATCAAGTCAAACTATTGACATCCACCAAGGATTAAGTTAGGACCCATTCGAGTCAGAAGCATGAGATTGGGGCATCAACACACATCAGAGGGTCTTTCTCACTCCTTCCTTTTCATTTATTTATTTATTATTGTCATGTTTTTTGTAATTTCATATTGAAGTTTATTGTAAAGTGGGGGTATGCCCTTACTTATGCCATGTACACTCTTCTTAAAGCAATCGAATGATGTTTTTCTTCTTTTCTTTTATGTCTTTATTTTATTAGTTAGGTTTCTTGCTTTAAAAAGATTTTTGATAATTTTCGGGATAATTAACAATAAGGGTTTATGCCTTTTAGAAGTCAATTTTCTTACAATACCTGATAGCATACTCAAATTAAATACACTTTAATTTGTGCATCGAGATCACTCCCAAGGTATCCACTATCCTAGACCATCAAAATTGATCCCACAAATGTTGACACACCCAGTGGAACTTGACTTCTCCTACAAGTAGAGAAACCTAGTTAATATAGGCACATAGAAGAAGAAAAGCTGAAAGCTAATAATTGATTAAGAGAAAGGAAAAAAAAGATATTATCAAGTGGCCCTTTTGCTTAATCTACCCATCATCCTTGGTGAAACATTTGTGCCATGCATTGTCAATCGACAATCACTAAGGGGGCAACGAGAGTCTACATAAATATAGAGCAACTCCTCATCTCCCATAGGAAGTAAAGACCTCTCGTCCAAGGTGCAAAATGCCAAATTTTATTATGCTAAAAATCGATGATGAAATAGGGATTTCATTAGTGCAAACTAGAGCATT
The DNA here is from genome assembly GCA_005019695.1 of Trichopus zeylanicus subsp. travancoricus. Taxonomy (NCBI): domain Eukaryota; kingdom Viridiplantae; phylum Streptophyta; class Magnoliopsida; order Dioscoreales; family Dioscoreaceae; genus Trichopus; species Trichopus zeylanicus. Next base: position 13,835 of record RXID01014785.1, on the reverse strand, counting down.
TGTCTTCTGGAGACTTGACAAATAGGTGAAAAGTCAATTTTTGACCCCTTATACCTACCCTACCATTAATCTAGTTGCTGCTCTACCTATTAAATATGGATTAATTCCTCATCTTCATTTAAGGGGCAGAGGCTTCCCACATAGGGGGCAAAGATGAAGTCCACCTAAGGGATAAAGGCTGAGTGCATCCAAGGAGCAAAGGCAAAAACTTATTGTGCCAAGCCTCGATGATAAAACAGAGGGTCCATTAGTACAAGTTAGGGTATCAATCTTTCAAAGACTTGATAATAGGTAAAAAGTTAGTTTTTGATTGCCTATAACCTACCCCACCATTAATCTAGTTGCTACTCTACCTACTTAGAATGGATCAATCCCTCACTTCCCACTTGGGGGCAAAGACCAAGTCCACCCAGGAGACAAAATACCAAGTCCACCAAGGGGACAAAGACCAAATCCTCTAGGGGCAAAGGCCAAGTTCACTGTAGTGGGAAAGGTCAAATTTAATTATGTCAAATCTTGATAATGAAACAGAGGACCCATTAGTGCAAAGAATGGTATTAGTCTTTCAAAGACTAAGTAATAGGCAAAAATCAATTTTTGACTACCTATAACTTACTAAAGGAAGGATTAGCGAGACATTTAGTCAACTTTGGGATGTTAGATCAAGATTAAAGCTAGACTCCTTGACAATGCTACAAGAGCTAGAGAAGAATAAAGGAAAGATGCATGTTCAATATTCTTCAGCTGCGAAAGGAGTATGCCAGAGTGACTAATAGACAAGGAAAAAGTTACTTGTGTCAAAACTATAGCATAAAAGAGTGAAATGGTTGCATGAGCTTCAAAAGAATAAAACAAAAAATTGTTTAGCCTATGATGGAATGTATAGTCAAATCAAAACTTACTAGTCAAGTATATTTTTTGTACTTCTCAAGGTAAAACATAGAATAAAATTTTTTAAGAGACACAATGAAAATATCTCTTTGTATTCTAGTGAATCACCTTTTATCTTAGAGGTAAGGTCATTAAAATAATATAAGGATAATATTTGAAGGCAAGGATAGTTAATGATGAAATATGGTGGAGTTTGAATCTCTGCACCTCCCCTGCCCACCAATGCCCTAAGTTAATTTCAAGAATACAAGCCTGAAAATATGACGACCAATCTGCAAGTAGCTAGAATCCTATTAGGGAAGTCGCTCTAAAGATAAAAGTACTAAGATTGAAAAATAACCCGTTGGGAATCTCCTCCTAGAGGTAAAAGATCACTCCCAAAATGAATAATAAAAAATAAAAATCTAAATGGACAAATCTCACATAGAAAGCCAAACTAAGAGATGTTAACTCAAAGAGTAAGAACAAGTTAGCATCTATGAGCTAGAAAACCTTGGATCCTTAAGGAGAAATGATATTACTAAGTCAAAAAAAAAATAAAACAAAAAATAGAAAAGGGGAGAAAATTGGATCACTTGGTGGAGTTGGGAAGATTTATCAAACCTCATATTAGTGTATTATCAACCAAGAATGACCACCCAAAGAATCAACACCAAATGGCCTCAATGGTGCATAGACCTTGGAAATTCAGGTTGGGAGGCATCCAAGATCAAAGCCAAAATTAAAAAAGTAACTAACCAAGAGGAACATGGTGAAAATACTAAAGTCTCTAGAAAAATATGTTCCTAAAGAAAATATTGCACTAGAAAAAAGATGTAGTGGAAGGTCTATTGGTGACCTAGCATATCCTATGACAAAATCATCTTTAAAGTTTGATAGACTGAATCAAGTAGGAGGCCTTAATAAACATGAAAGGATATATCACCTGTCTGCTAAAAGAAATATCTAAAAAAGAGAATTTCTTTTAAATAAGTACAAACACATATACTTTATATCATTTGCTTCTTCAAACATCACAATTGAAAATCAAAGAGAGAATATCACTCCATAAGGTTTCTTCTTTTGAAGCTCATTCGTGAATTTGACATTCTAGAAGATGAACTGTTAGCTTGAATTACTATATTTCAATAAGCATTGACTTGAGCATCTACTTGTTTATTTAGCTTATTATTATAAAGATGCCACTTGGTGAAGACATAATCCTCAAACTAAAAGATGCTCCACTAGAACTCAAAGACAGGGGGTAAGCCATAATCAATGAACTAATAGAAATTGACCTCAGTTTAGGAGAAGAACCCATGCCACTTATCAATGACTAATTCCTGAAGAGGTATTGTGCTTAAGCCTCTGGAGGCAACAACAACAAAGAGTGTCTATGTCTATTTATGACGGAATGTCCAACTTCCTCAAAAAGGAAAGTCCAATTAAACATGCACTCTATGTTTCTTAAGGCAAAATATGGACACAAAATCCTATCTATTTTGTGTGATGATCAAGTCTACGACACAATCAAGCCCACTTTTTGTGGTAATCCAAGTTCAATCCTTATGGCAATCAAGTCCACTCTTTGTGACAATTCAAGTTCACTCCCATGGTGAATCAAGTCTACTCCTTGTGGTAAATTAAGCCCACTCCTTGTGGCAAATTGAGTCCACTCTTCGTGACAAATTAAGTTTACTCCAGGTGGAAACTCAAGTCCACTCCTTATAGTATCTCAAAAGCTACTCCACATGACAAATCAAGTCCACTCTCTTATGGTAAGATGTATCTATTGTGACATGATAAATCAAGTTTACTTTGATGTAGTAAATTAAGTCCACTTTCACATTTCAGACTAAGTCCACTTTCATATGACAAATTAAGTCTACTTTTACTGGATAATTCAAAACTACGTAGTCAACTTTCAGGATATTGACATAAATGAAAGTAATTGAAAATTGTTCACACCCTCTCCTCTCATTTGAACTTGAGAAGTGGATGCAAGGGGAATACTTTATTTAAGTAGATTTTGTGGTCCAACTCCAACATTGAGTTGGAATTACAGTTTGATGCATGTCAAGCTAAATCTTGACATGAAACTTTAAGTTGGATTAGGTCTAAGTTCCAATCGAAGATGAAAATAAGATTTGCATTGAACTAGAATCCTTTAGATTTACATATAAGACCTCAAATTTTAGAATTTTACAAAATAGATCCTAAGACATGGAAATTTGCAAAACAAACCCCCAAATTTTAAGCTTTTTACAAATAGCCTCTAACTAGAATTTTCTTACTAAAAAACCCTGACAGCTTTAAAATTTTATAAATAAATTCTTTTTATAAAAAACCTCCTGAAATCTACAAAATTATGATTTGGACAAAATTTTTTGAAAAATTTACAAATAACCCCATAAAAGTTTAATATCCAAGAATAGTATAGTTTTGGAATCTCTTCGTCAGAAAATAAATCCCAACTAATAGGATTACATACCAATCAAAAAATATGAAAATATAATCTCATCACCAATCACAATCTAATAATATTTCAAAATCTAAACAACCAAGGATTTGATTTTGAGTCTATTTGAGGTCTATTAAAAAGATGAAAACCGTGCAAAAAAGAGAAGAGAGGAAGAAAATCGGGAGGGGCCACTTGAACCACCTATGAGAACTGGAATCAAGACAACTTTGAACAAGAAAGAGAATCAAGGAAAAGGTGAATTCTTATCCCTTTTATTTGTTCTTCTTCCCTCCTCTCTACTCCATTGTTCTACTTTCCCTGCAAAGCTCTTGGCCTTCTACTATCACTGTTGCCCCATCTCGCACCTCGTGAGCCACTCCTACTTCTGTTGTAGTCGCCCAAACTGCTGGTTTGGCCCGTGCCCTTCGGCATCGTGCATGTGTTAGCCCGAGTTCCATCTTCCTGCTTGCACCCCACAACCCTCTAGCACCGTCTGACCGAGTGGCCAGCCTAGCTCACACTTTTTGAGCTCTGTCTATGGCTGCTGTCACACCGGCGAATTTCTAGTCTGAAATTTTGCCCGTGATGGCGCCAAGGTTTGCTCACCTCAGCCCGCCAAACTCGCACAAGCCCACAAGAGTATAGAGGAGCAGAGAAGTACAGCAATCTTGCCACCCTTTTATTGCTCACATAAAAGGAAATACAACTCTTAACACGGAGTGACATTACAAGTCTCTCTACCTGTGTGTGTCCAACTCAATAGACCCCCTAGTCTATTTATAGTACACATTTGGCTGTGAGCAACTGCTGGAGATCATGGAGAACATGCTCCACAATATTCTCCCTGCAGTTTCAACCGCTGCCTTGCAGTTCCTCAACTGCTTCCTGCAGTTTCGACTGCTGCCCTGCAGTTCAGCAACTGCCTCCTGCAGTTCAACTGCTGTCCAGCAGTTCAGCAACTGCCTCCTGCAGTTTCACTGCTGCCCTGCAGTTCAGCAACTGCTTCTTGCAGTTCAACTGCTGCCCAGCAGTTCGGCAACTGCTTCCTGCAGTTCAACTGCTGCCCTGCAGTTCAGCGATTGCCTCCTGCCGCTTCCACTGCTGCCTGCCAGTCCAACTGCTGCCTGCCGTTCAGCAAACTGCTTCGCAGTCCCACTGCTGCCCAGCAGTTCAGCCAACTGCCTCCTGCCAGTTCAAACTGCGCCCTGCAGTTCAATGCAGATTTCTGCAGCTCCCTTACGCCATCTTTGACCGCTTGCTCGGTTGCAGGATGGTTTTGGGCTGTTTGGGTCTCCACCCAAACATGTCTTGACCGTCACTTGCTGCCTATGTGTGCTGCCCGCGCAACACAACATATGTTCGAGGCAGTCCGTCGGGCCTCGTTTGATCATTCATTCCCACACATGATGTTCCTCGTTAAGTGGCACCGGACCCACCCACAGCTGGTTGTTCGCTCGTATTTGTGCTCGCCCCATGCACAATACGTGGCAGGGGCACCCCTTGCCTTGGTGAGATCATGAGATCCATTCATGATCTCGTTGTGGTGGCACCTACCACTCACAACGGGTGTGACAAACCTCCCCCACCAAGAGAGTCCGACGTCCTCGTCGGAGTAGAGTCCATGTATTCCTTAATTTGTTTCTCAAATTGCCATAGTGTAGAGTCCCGCTCCCACGTAGCATCGGCCTCGCTGCCGCCTTTCCACTTCACAAGAAAATCAGTCCGTCGATTCTTCTTGCTTTGCCCCATAGTCCGGTGTGCAAGGATCTTCTCGACCTCCTTGTCGAACTGCTTCCGAACTACTGGTGGAGCTCTCTTTACTTGCTGTCTATCTCCAAGCAAGTCCCTGTTGAAAGGTTTGAGAAAACTTACATGGAATGTTGGGTGTACCTTCAGCCTGTCGGGTAGCTTCAACCGGTAAGCAACCTGCCCGACTCTCTTCATCACCTCGAAGGGGCCGTCATATCTTGGTACCAACCCTCGATGTACAGTTTTACTGCTGATTTTCTTCCATATCTGTGGAGTGAGCTTCAGCAGCACCATATCTCCAACCTGGAATTCCAATGAACGCCTTCGTTCATCCGCATGCCTCTTCATGCGTTTTGCTGCCTTGCGCAAGCTGTCTCGAGCTTGTTCTATCAGCTCCTCCTTCTCCTTGGCGAAGCGATATGCAGCAGGGCACTTTCCTTGGTCCGTCGATTGAGCCAACTCGAGAGGAGTGAGAGGCTGCTGTCCCATGACAAGCTCTGCAGGACTCATTCCTGTAGCCGACGACCTGTGGATGTTATAACAAAATTGGGCTGTGTCCAACAGCTCCAACCAATTTTGCTGGCTGGCCGTCACATAATGCCTTAAGTATTCCTCCACCAAGGCATTGATGCGCTCCGTTTGGCCATCCGTTTGTGGGTGATTAGCCGTAGAGAACTTCAACTCTGAACCCATCGAGTTGAAGAGTGCTGTCCAGAACCTGCCCGTGAATCGAGCATCTCGATCACTCACGATGTCTTTCGGGACACCGAAGTGCTTCACCACATTCTTGAAGAATAGCCCAGCTGCTACCTCTGCTGGACATGCGTGTGGTGTTGGTATGAACACCGCATACTTCGAGAATCGATCGACGACGACCAGCACTGAGCTCATCCCATTTACTTTGGGAAAGCCCGAAACAAAGTCCATGGAAATGGACTGCCACGGCTTCTCCGGAATAGGTAGGGGTTGCAGCAACCCTGCCTGTTTCTTCCTCTCCGTCTTGTCAAGCTGGCACACAAGACAAGTCTTGACGTACATCTCGACGTCTTCCCCCATTTTTGGCCAATAATATGACCTGGACAAGAGTGCCATCATCCTTTGCCCTCCAGGATGTCCTGCCCATTGAGGATCGTGAGTCTCTCGCAGCAGCTCACGCCTCAGCCCTCCCGCCTTTGGGATGTACAACCTGTTGCCTCTAGCATACAACAAGTTATCTTCAAGCCAATAACGCTTAATTACCCCTTCACGTACCTCTCCCCTGAGTTGGACGTATTCTGGGTCCGCGTCGGCTTGTTCTTTAACCCTCTCTAGCAGGGTTGACTGCACTGTGGACAGTGCAGTTACGTAGCATCGCACTTCCTTTCTGCTCAGTGCATCCGCTACTTGGTAAGGGGCCTGAGCAGGAGGCTTCGCACCTGGCTCCAGCTCGATCTTGTGGTCAACTGCCCTCCGAGGGGGAAGTTCATTGGGCAGTTTTGGTGGCATCACGTCCGCGTAATCCACCAGGATAGTTGCAACAACATCAGGTACCTCCACGACCTGATCCGGTTGTATCTCGATCAGTGCTGCAACATATGTGGTCTCGCCCCTCTTGAGACCAGCTTTCAGCTGTTGGGGAGACTGCATACCCGCTGCTGCAGTTTTCCCTCCATACGCTGCATGTATAAAGCATGGTGATTCCTCCGCAGAAATCAGCATACCTGATAGGTGAGGCGCCAAGCTAGCCTTAGCTTGGACAAAGAAGTCTATCCCCAGGATAAACTCAAACTCATCGAGCGCCGAGACTGTCACACTGATCTCTCCCTCCCAAGCTCCAACTTTGAGGGTTGCGCTGGCCATTCCATGAATCGGAGTTGGCCCAGAGTTTACCGCCTTCACTTTCCATGAACTTGGTTGCACCTGCAAACCAAATTCACTTACCAATTTATGGGAGAAGAAGTTGCTGGTCGCTCCAGTGTCCAGCATAGCCAAAACAGGCCTCCCATTTAGTTGTACCGATGCATACATCAACCCTTTGCAAGGCGGCTGCCTTTCTGCCGTCATTGAGTTGAGTAGCTGCAATGGATTCATGCGTGGTGTGGCCGCACCACGTCCTTCGTCCTCAGATTCCCTGAGAGTTAGAGCAGATAGCTTTTCCCTCCTTGGACACTCCCTTGCCCGATGAGGACCATTGCATATGAAACAGCCCTGCTCTCTATTGGTGGGCTGCAGTTTGGACTGGCTTGGTTCCGCAACCTTCTTGCCCTTTCCCTCGGGCTTCCTGCCATCCTTATGTGCACGCCCCATCTTTCTTCCCTCCGTGGCCATTTTGGTCGTTGTCGCCAGCTTGAAATCCACCAAGCCTTCCGCAGAAGCAATGGCCGAAGAAAGATCCTTCACTCCTTGCCGTCGGAGTTCAGCTTGAGCCCACGGCTGCAAGCCAGAAAGAAAGTTGTACAACTTGTCCTCCTCGGACATGTTGGTGATGTCGAGCATGAGGGAGCTGAATTCCCTCACATACTCTCTGATGGTCCCCGAATGCCGCAGCTTCTTCAGGGATTCCCGTGCAATCCACCCGGTGTTGCACGGAAGGAACTGCTCCTTCAGTTCCTTCTTGAGGATCTCCCAATCCTCCAGCTGAGTCCTCCCAGCTTGAGCATTCTCCGATGCTCGGGTACGCCACCACAACTTGGCATCTCCCACCAAGTACATGCTGGTGATGGTGACTTTCTCCCGTTCCGGAATGCGAGCAGCCTTGAAGTACTGCTCCATATCCCATAAGAAGTTCTCCAACTCCTTTGCATTCCTGCAGCCATTAAAGGAATGGGGTTCCGGAACTCTTACCTTCGAAGGGGCTCCGCCTTCAGCAATGGAGTTAGCCACCGCTCTCTTCACCACCATCAAGTCCTGCTCCAAGGACTTTAGACTTGATCTCATGGAGTCCATGATCGCAGCGTACCTTTCCTCCGCATCTTTCACCTCACTCGCAAGGGCCTCCTTGAGAGCAGCATTCTGGCTCTCTTGCCAAGCCAACCGCGCCCATATGCCGCCCGCATCTTCGGTTGGAGGATTTCCCAGCATCTCCTCGATGCGAATCAACCGATCCCGAAGCTCTACTTGCGTCACCATGGCTTTGGCTTTCGCTGAACCGGTTTCTCACCAAACCGGGCTCTGATACCACTTGTCACACCGGCGAATTTCTACCCTGAAATTTTGCCCGTGATGGCGCCAAGGTTCGCTCACCTCAGCCCGCCAAACTCGCACAAGCCCACAAGAGTATAGAGGAGAAGAGAAGTACAGCAATCTTGCCACCCTTTTATTGCTCACATAAAAGGAAATACAACTCTTGACACGGAGTGACACTACAAGTCTCTCTACCTGTGTGTGTTCAACTCAATAGACCCCCAAGTCTATTTATAGTACACGTTTGGCTGTGAGCAACTGCTGGAGATCATGGAGAACATGCTCCACAATATTCTCCCTGCAGTTTCAACCGCTGCCTTGCAGTTCCCCAACTGCTTCCTGCAATTTCGACTGCTGTCCAGCAGTTCAGCAACTGCCTCCTGCAGTTCCACTGCTGTCCAGCAGTTCAGCAACTGCCTCCTGCAGTTCCACTGCTGCCCAGCAGTTCAGCAACTGCCTCCTGCAGTTCAACTGCTGTCCAGCAGTTCAGCAACTGCCTCCTGCAGTTCCACTGCTGTCCAGCAGTTCAGCAACTGCCTCCTGCAGTTCCACTGCTGTCCTGCAGTCCAACTGCTGCCCAGCAGTTCAGCAACTGCTTCCTGCAGTCCAACTGCTGCCCAGCAGTTCAGCAACTGCCTCCTGCAGTTCAACTGCTGCCCTGCAGTTCAACTGCAGATTTCTGCAGCTCCCTTTAGCCATCTTGACCTGCTGCTCGGTCTGCAGGATGGTTTTGGGCTGTTTGGGTCTCCACCCAAACATGTCGTGACCGTCACTTGCTGCTATGTGTGCTGCCCGCGCACACATATGTTCGAGGCAGTCCGTCGCCTCGTTTGATCATGCGTTCCCACACATGATGTTCCTCGTAGTGGCACCGACCACCACAGCTGGTTGTTCGCTCGTATGTGTGCTGCCCATGCACATATACGTTGGAGGCACTCCCTTGCCTCTGAGATCATGAGATCCGTTACATGATCTCGTTGTGGTGGCACCTACCACTCACAACGGGTGTGACAGCTGCCCTGTTTATCTCTGGCCGTGCAGCATCATGCGATGCTCAATTTTTCTTCCTCCCATGAGCTCTACTGGCCTACTGCACCCTCCTACTCTGCACCCTGGTGAGCCTCATCATCCTCTTCCTGGAGCTGCCCACCACTAGTAGGGGCTGGGTCCGGCTGAAGATAGGCAGACCCAGCTGACTCAACCCATCACTACTTCCCTTGCTCTCACACTCCCTCCTCGCCGACCAACACTCCCTATCGCTACTACCATGTAGATCTCGCCAGCCTGCCACTTATCACTGGCTGGATCTGGCCAAGCTCCAGCCGAATTTGGCCATGGACCCAAAGAGAAGGAGCTGTCGGCCCTGTTTGCTATGCTAGTTGCACCTACATTGCCTCTAGATGGCCTCAACCACTTTTTACTACTTACCATGGTGGGATCCGGCAAGACTCACCTGGATCCATTCAGAAGTAGCTTCCGGCCGCGATGGCCCCGTTGGGAGAAAAGGGAAAGAAAGCCTAAGTATAAAGAAGAAAAAAAATAATAATAATAAAGTTTGTTGGTCAAAAAGAAAAAAAGAATGACCTCAATTTTCATGCTGCTATTTACTGGCTTAAGGTTTAGCATATTCAAAAAGTAAAAATTCAAATTAAGATTAGCCCATGTGCTCACCAAATATATATTTGGACTAGGGCGAGTCTACATGTTTATCAAATATTTATTTGGATTAAGGCCAACCCATAGATTTATCAAATATCTATTTGGATTAAGGTTATCTCGCAGGTTTACCAACATCTAATCAAACTAAAGTCAATCTGTAGGCTTGCTGAATATATATTTATATTAAGACTAATCCATGATCTCATCGAACATCTATTCAGACTAACGCCAACTTGCGGGTTTATCAAAAGTTTAATTCGACACAAGGCCAACGAGTGGGCTTGGTGAAAATCTAATATGACTCAAGGCTATCCTATGGGCTTGTTCAAAATCATCATGATAGCCCTAGGACTCTCAACCAAATCAATTAAAATTGATCGACATAAATCGATTAAATTAATTAATCTAATCATATTGAAATTAAGCCAATTCAATTAAATCAATTGATCAGATAGATGGACTAAAACTCAAATAGAATTGGACTCAAATCCAAATTAAGTTAGTCCAAGTTAGATTTGTTTAGACTCAACCTCAATCACGTTCAAATTAGGTTAACCTAAAACAAGACCAAAATTCAAACCAAACCCTAATTTGGTCAAATTAAGTTTGACTTAAATTCTAATTGGGTTAAGTCCAACTTCAATTGGGTTAAAATATATTAAAATAAAAATTCTAATTGGGTTAAGTCCAACTTCAATTGGGTTAAAATATATTAAAAAAAACCCTAATTGAGTGATTTGGACCCAAATCTAAATTTTGATTAGGTCAAGTCGAGTTTGAACCTACACCTAGTCGGGTCATATTGAAGCATGAACCAGAGTGAGACTGAACCTAACTTGAATTGAATCAAACCAGGTTTGGATCAAAATTAGCATTGCCCCAAATAGAGTCAATAATCAATATTTGACAAATTCTCTTTTGAAAATTAGTGTCATGTTTGGTGGATTAAATTTATTATTGCAAGTTGAACATTGACTGTCAATAACCTTCGTTTCAAAAATCCCAATAATGATTTTGGGAATGGATCTTTCGCATATTTAACCTAGTTAATTTGATGTTTCCCCTTGGTTGCGGTGGCCAGTTCACAGCAGTGGCCTTTGATTTCATGATATAAAGCATCAATGTGAACCCAATCATTAATAATTGAGATGATCAATCCACTACTTAAGTTGGTAAAGAAGAACAATATGGGCATAATGGGGGAATTATTGATTAATTTCTACATAAGTTTTGGAAGAGGAAATCAGAGCATATCATTATCCTTTGGGAAGGAGTTAGCAAATCATAATTCAATCAAGTTTTGAATTGAATCAAATCAAACTCAAAGTGAAGTTGAGTTTGGAACATTAAACTAAATCAAATCAAACTTGATCCAAATTAGATTTTGAACATCAAATTAAATCAAATAAGACTCAAATTGTAATTGAGTTTTGAATATTAAACAAGTCCAAATTAGATCAAACTGAACTCAAACTTGAACCAAAACTAGTTCAAATAGAACTAAACAAGGTCAAACTAAGTTCTATTGGGTATGCTATAAAAGCCTCTTGCAGTTTTTTAAGGCTTTATGCAACTCCACGTTAGTGAGTAGTAACACTTCAATATCAAAAAAGTTAACACCTATGCCTCATTGGCTATGAAAATACTTCAAAATTAATGAAATTAACACCAATGTCTCATTGGCCATGGAAATACTTCAAAATTAAAGAAGTTAACACCTATGCCTGGTTAGCCATGGAAATACTTTAAAACCAAAGAAGTTAACACCTACACCTCATTAGCTATGGAAACACTTCAAAATTAAAAGTTAATGCCTATGCCTCATTAGCCATGGAAATACTTCAAAATTAAAGAAGTTGGCACCCATGTCTCATTAGCTATGGAAATACTTCAAACTCATGGAGTTATCTCCAATGCCATATTGGCTAATTAAAATACTCCAATCCCGAAGGAAGTTATCCCAAATTCCTTATTGTCTAATAGAAAAATTCCAAAATTAGAAGAAGTTATTTTCAACACCTTATTAGCTAATAAAAATATTTTGGGCTAATTCTGATGAGCCATAGGCAATGCCACTCAAAAAAGTTATTGTCAATGCTTAGAGTTATTGAAAATATTTCAAACTTCTCTCATTTCCTTCCATGTCCTATCGGATGATTCCATCAAGTCAAATTATTAACATCTAACAAGGGTCAAGTCAGGATCGATCCGAGTCAAATACTACACGGTCCAGTACATGGGAGTGGGCCATCAACACACATCAGAGCTTCTTTCCCACTCCTTATTTATTTATTTATTTATTATTATCATGTTTTCTATAGTTTCATATTGAAAGTCACTGTAAAGTGGGAGTATGCCCTTAATTAAGCCATGTGCCCTCTTCTTGAATCAACCAAATAATGTTTTTCTTCTTTTTTCTTATGTCTCTATTTTATTAGCTTAGTTTCATACTTTAGGAGATTTCTGACAATAATTAGAGTAATTGACAATAGAAGTTTATGCCTGTTGGATGTTTTCACAGCATTCTAGCTATGTTTTGTAGCATTCTACAACATTCTAGCCATTTTTTACAACATTCTAGCCATTTTTTGCAACATTCTACAATGTTTTGTAGATTCCATCCATGTTCTAAAGCATTCTATTATATTTCAGTCATCTTTTGCAATATTCTACAGCCTTTCGTTCATGTTCTGTAATATCCTAAAGGATTCCAGCCATGTTCTATAGTGTCCTATAGTATTCTAGTCATGTTTTGTAGTTTCCTATGATGTCTCAGTCATGTTTTACAGTATCCTACAGTATTCTTCCAATCATGTTTTGCAATGCTTAAAGCATTCCAGTCATATTCTAACATGTCTTGAAGTATTCTGGGCATGTTTTATCATATTCTAGCCACACTCTACTAATTAATCAATTAATTTGAACCAAATCAGGTCAACAACATTAATCAAATTGAAGTAAATATTAAACTCAAAAAACCACCAAACTAGCTGGTTTTTATATAGTTTAATTAAATTTAATTAAACTGACTGTGGACTAAAATCAAACTAAAAATGAACTCAAATCAACTCTAAACGTGATCCAAAATCAAAACCAAACTAGTTCAAGCCTAAACCTTAATGTCGAACAATCTCAAACTTGAATTGGAACCAAGTCGAATCTAAACTAAAACTAGGTCAAATCTAGATTAGAACCAATTGAACATGAACCCAAACTAGATAAAATTTGAATCAAAATCAAGTCAAATCTAAACTAAAGCTAGAACAGGGTCAAACTTGTACCAAAATAGGTCAAATTTGAACTAGAACTAGGTTGAACCTAAACCTAAACTAGAATCAAGTTGAATGTGAACCAGATAGGTAAAATCTAAATCAAAACTAGGTTGAACCTAGACATAATAAAGGTCCAACATAAGTCAAGTCCAAACCTAATAAGAGTCCAACATGGGTCAAATTCAAACCTAATAAGAGTTCAACAAAGGTTAAACCCACAGTCCATGAAGAATCAATCAAGGGTCGGATCCAAAGTCTATCAAGAATCTATTAAGAGTTGAATCCAAAATCAATAGAGAATCCATTAAGGATCCAATAATGGTTTAATCTAAATCCAACAAGGATCCAATAAAGGATTGAACCCAAATTTATTAATGGTCAAGCTCATATACAATAGCGATCCAATAAAGGTTTGAACCCAAACCCAATCAAGGGTTGAACCCACATCAAAAAAGGATCAATCCAAAATCCATTAAGGATCAAATAAGAGTTGAAACCCAAATTCAATAAGGGTCCAACCCAAGCCCTAAGCAGATTGAGTCAAAATTTGAATCCAATTCCCAAAATGATTTCAATATCAAGTCCAAATCAAAATAAGTCCTAACCAAAACTAGACTTGAACCAAAACTAAGTGTGAAATAAGCAAGTTCAAATTAAATTAA